>NQII01005012.1:157205-179112 GCA_002778355.1 Clitarchus hookeri | reverse complement strand
GGGCAATCTGAACAGCAACCGCTACATCAGGGAGGTTTTAGAGCCCGAGGTACTGCCCCTCCTTCAGGCAACTCCGCATTTTTTAATCCCTAGAAAGGAATTTATTGAAATCAAATATACGTGTTTGTATTAAATAAATAAATCTTTTTGCACTTATAAGCTGACGAAATATTTTGTAAAAATCTACATGTTTTTTGGCCGTACAAAAATAAATATTACCTTCGCTGAGAGTTTGGGGTAGGTTTTTCTATCAACAATGTATTGCCGGGGAATAGAAATAGGAGTTCGGCGAAGATGAAACGCAACTCACACAATGGAGACAAGATCCCACCTGCAACTGGCGCGTCCCTTTAATATTTCAGACTTGTGTAGATTACGAGACGACGTTTCGTAAATCAACGTCACTTGTCTACTTACAAGGATAGTACATACTTGTGTGAACAGTTATAGTATTAAATCTCGCAGATTTAATCAAATATCACGTCGCACTCATGGTTTTGGGAATTCCGCCCATTCCAGAGGGCCAACAAAAGCTTACTGGTTTAATCTGGTCTGAAAAGAACCGCACACGTTTTACAATAGGGGAGAGCAGGTTAAAGTGGCCGCTATACGGTGAAATTATATGTATATAGTCTACTGTTATTAAAACCAAAATGGAAAATGACCCTCCATAAAATATATTGTTATTGTAATACGTAACAACGAAACTTATACTCGAAGTTTTGTAAGTATTGCAAAATATAATTTTATTCCGTTTCATAAATTCGTTTACCAAATGGCCACTCTGCCTGCCATACGGGTGAAGTAGCCAGTGTCTTGTCACTTTGCCGGACTTATGTAAAATACATAATCAAATATATTAAACAGCAACTACAAAATAAATACGCATATTTGTTTACTTTACCAACAAAAAAGCAAGTTGTTTGGTTTAAAAATCTTCAAATAAAACTTTCTCCTGAAGAACGTAAAATTGCACAATTTCATCCCGTTGTGTGGTGTTATTGTTCCGCAGTCAGAGAGTTTCAGTGTTAGTATTTTATTAATGTTTAGTTTCATATAAATAAACCTAGTTAAAAAGGTCTGGCAAAGTGTCCATGCGGTTTGGCGAAGTTGCCAGGTAACTGGCCACTTTCCTGAACACCACTACACAGAATCTTGTCTAGAGTAAAATCTAAGTAACCTATTGTATTTTATGACACGTAGTTTCAAAGCCTAAAACAAAATTTCTAAACGAGGTTGTAACAAATAATTATAAAGTTGCTACGCACCGAGATAAAATCAGCAATATCAATTACTTACATTGCATCAGGCATGAACAAAACCACAACAATTATAATAAAACAAATGAATTGCATGACAGCCAGCTCGGATGTCCTCAGAACACTAATGGCTTTCCTTCGAACTGTTTCAAATCCTCGACGTCAGACAGCAGCACTCTTCAGCGGATCACCACTTTGCGCACCCCTGGCCACTTTGGCGTACTCTGCCCTACACGTTCACTAACGGAAGCTTACAAGTTTAAAGGGGCCGCGGTGGTGTAGAGGTTAGACTACTCGCCTCCCACCAAGGCGAGCCGGATTCAATTCCCGGCGGGGTCACTCCCGGATATTTCGCATGTGGAACTCGTGTTGACGATGGCACTGGTTGGCGAGTTTTCTCGGGGATCTTCAGTTTCCACCGCCTTTGCATTCCGGCGCTTCTCCTTACTCACCTCACTTCACCCTCGTCGGCTCTCAATACCTTGATGTTACGAGACGCCCAAATTTCTCCACTCCACTTACCAATTTTTTTATACTCTGTAAACATTTACTGATGGTCAAAACTAGCTAGAAATGAGTCGCTTATAGCCATGATTAGGCCAATAAGAACGCCATTCATGTTGGCCTCCGTTTCCCGTTTACCACCATCCTATTGGTTCGGACCAACTTTGACATGCTTACCGCGCTGAATAACGTTTATTCCTGGCTGGCCCTCAGCCAATGGAGTGGCGAGTTGATAGTCACCCAAACAATTGTTCTTCGATATGAAACATGTAATACAATCTATATTGTTCATATGAGTCATTATAAAATATATTATTATTATTATTCGCGATAGTTATTGTTGATGAGCTTCGAAGTTCATTTAAGAACTTGGTAATCATTAAGGAAACAATTAACACACACACATACTATTATCGTTTTCGCAGGAAGAGAAATTTGCCTTCTTAGAGTATTCCGAGTTAGACCTGGGCGTAGTGTTCCAAGTACCAACCTGGTCCGACAACTACCGCACGTGTTTTACAATATAAGTTTTATGATGTTGGTAACTCTTGCCAACGTACGCTGTCGAAGTTCCCGTATGTTAACAAACATGTTTACGGAAACGCACAGCTAATATTAGGAAACGCGGTCTGTGATGACGAGAAAAGGAACTGAATTCCGTGCATATGAAATACGACACCTCTACATATTGACTGTGGTTTCCTACACGAACACTGACGAGATTACACGAAGCCNACCCAAACAATTGTTCTTCGATATGAAACATGTAATACAATCTATATTGTTCATATGAGTCATTATAAAATATATTATTATTATTATTCGCGATAGTTATTGTTGATGAGCTTCGAAGTTCATTTAAGAACTTGGTAATCATTAAGGAAACAATTAACACACACAAATACTATTATCGTTTTCGCAGGAAGAGAAATTTGCCTTCTTAGAGTATTCCGAGTTAGACCTGGGCGTAGTGTTCCAAGTACCAACCTGGTCCGACAACTACCGCACGTGTTTTACAATATAAGTTTTATGATGTTGGTAACTCTTGCCAACGTACGCTGTCGAAGTTCCCGTATGTTAACGAACATGTTTACGGAAACGCACAGCTAAAATTAGGAAACGCGGTCTGTGACGACAAGAAAAGGAACTGAATTCCGTGCATATGAAATACGACACCTCTACATATTGACTGTGGTTTCCTACACGAATACTGACGAGATTACACGAAGCACACTTCGCTGTTGTAACCCGAATATTGCAGTTCTGAAGTAGTTGTGATGATAACGTCATTTTAATACATTCCTTCTAACATCAAAAAGTAGCACAAGTTATACACAGGAATACTTCAAACACCAAAACATCACTTTACAAAAAACTTAAGTACATTTTATTAACGACAAGACGTTATCACTAGCCTATAACAAGCCTAATCTCCTCATATGTATGCGAATAAAATGCATGTTAAAATAAAATATTTACATTTCCATCATTTTGGAAATAATGTGCCCGACTCACATAATCATATTAGTTTACATGGCTAGTCCTAGTAATATTTATTTGCCAAATTTAGTGTGAATTGGTTGTTTCTCGAGATAAAATATGAACGTGACCCTTTTTTTTACAAATGGCAGAAAACATTATGTGTAGACGTATTTGATGGTTGTAACATGCTACTGCAAGTATACAAAGTTTGATTGGAATTGGTTACATGGTTTCGTAAATATACCACAGTAGTATACCATTTTATTTGACCGCCATTTTGAAAATGTGTGTTTGACTCGCTTTACACATGTTAGCATACAAGGCGTGCTGTAGTATTTCTTGTCTGCCAAGTTTAGTAGGAGTCGAGGATTTTTCGCAAGACAGGACACATAAACTTCATTTTTTCATGTTTCGTTACCGTTATCTTGCAAAATTGTGGACAAAAGTGGCCATGTATTAGTATATTTGATGATTGTAGTTGGTACTTTCAGAATTCCACGTTTGGTCGAAATTTGTCAATCGGTGTGGTATATATACCAAATAAACTTAAAATATTTATATTGCCGCCATGTTGAAAATCAGTGTTCTATCCCTTTAAAACCATGGTCTTTCATTTATACAATTTCTGAGGTAATTAATTTTTTAAACCTACACGGGAGCCGATATTGTAAAATCACTCAAGCCATTTTGTTTTAAATTGTTTTTATAAAGTAGGCGGATTTTTTCAACACAAAAAACGGTATAATTATATCTAATTAACTAACGATATTGTCGTTTATTTATTAATTAGACTACATAATAAAACAGTATTTAACAAAATGGCCTGAGTGATTTTGCAATATCGGCTCCCCGTTTGGGTTAAAAAAATTAATTATCGAAAAAGCTGGAGAAATGTGAGATCATGGCCTTAAGTCACATATGTTAACATGTCATGAAGTGGAATCTTCCAAGACGGTGGACCAATATCAATACATCTCTCTAAATTAAAAATGTCAATGATGAAGTGTCAAAATACAAAATTTGATTTAGTTTGATTTAATGGTTCCCAAGATATGAAACGGTGCCTTAATGTTTAAATGGCCGCCATTTTGATGATAAGCCCATGACATGGTCTAAAACTACAAAAGTAAGACGTACTTACGAAGCACTACATGTGTACCGAGTTCGGTGAAATTCGGTTCACGGGTTTAGAATTTCTAAGCAAGACAGACACACACACATAGAACACTCACATAGAACATAGACAGGACAGTGAATTCGTAAGCCTATCTTTCCATCGGAAAGAAGGCTAAAAATGATATGAATGACTCGTAGTTAGAACGGATACCAACGATTGTAGTCTATATATTAATTTTTTAACATGAGTAATGCAATTGCTTACAGAAATATATGACTTGTTAATTAAATTCACACAATAACAAGAAGTTACCAATATAACTGATCGGCCTATTCTCCTCTACACACAGAATTTCTTCGTATTCTTTATAGATATAGCTAGTGATTTTTCGCGAAAAAATTATGAGTACATGGTAGACTTCAATACTGTAAGCACCAAAAAGCAGTTTGTCTACTGCCGTTGGTTGCTGTCTGCTTGAGAAGGCGTTTTCATATTTGACCGGGCCACTCAGAATTCGGCAACATCGGCACGGCTCCTACGTGATTCGTGTGCAGACAGTTAGCACGTGTCACGAAGTAATTCCGCCAACCGAGATAGGTCAACGACCCTACAGTGTTTTCAAATGTAACTTGTCTTGAAATCTTTTCGCGAAATTTAATTGCCCCAACCTATAGGTACCTGTTTCGGCGATGAACATAGCCGAAGTTACGCAAAGTTTTAAACCAAAGAAACGAAATGAATATTTTTTAAAAATATTATTCATCTAACTGGTTTTCTCGCGATTTTACAATAAGTTACGTCACCGTACATTTTCGAAATTTGAGAAAAGTACTGTGCGGNTGAAATCTTTTCGCGAAATTTAATTGCCCCAACCTATAGGTACCTGTTTCGGCGATGAACATAGCCGAAGTTACGCGAAGTTTTAAACCAAAGAAACGAAATGAATATTTTTTTAAAATATTATTCATGTAACTGGTTTTCTCGCGATTTTACAATAAGTTACGTCACCGTACATTTTCGAAATTTGAGAAAAGTACTGTGCGGTTAGCAGATAAATTATAATTTAACTTCCACACGTTGCGGGGCTAGGCTCGTTGACTTTAAAATATTCACGAAAGAGACTGGTGTTGCAATATAAGATGGCCTCTAGTCGCAGAACGTAAAAGTTTTCCACAAATTGAGACCACGGTGGCTGAGCGGTTAGCCTGCTCGCCTCCCACCAAGGCGAACCGGGTTCAATCCCCGGCCGGGTCACTCCCGGATTCACGCGTGTGGGAATCGTGTCGGACAATGTCATAGGTCGGCGGGTTTTCTCGGGGATTTCCCGTTTCCCCCGCCTCTTCATTCCGACGCCGTTCCATACTCACCTCAATCACCCTCGTCGGCTCTCAAGACCTTGCTGTTACGAGCAGTCCAAATCTATTTACTTAACTTCACTTTACTCCACAAATTATGTCGATTAAAACTGATATTTCTTACTAAGGATCGGGCTTATGTTCCATTTTTTTTTTTCATTCCTAACTTAATTTTTTACTGGCCATTTTTGTTTTGTGTGAAAAAAACTTGTTTATTTTCCACAGTTGGGTGCATTTTACGTGTTTTGTAGTCTGTATTTTTCGAAGTTAATGTAGTTGTGAATGTTGGGATCATATGTCATTCATTTATCGTAACATACTTTCTTTACTTTTGGAGGGGGGGAGTACCCCGGTAAAACGCCCACTTTTCCCCCTTGTTCTGGACAGATGGCATGGTGTTTCTCTTGGGTGACGATGCAGATGCATGATGTCTTCCTTGTGCTCTTGTTTCGTCGTCACTGTGCGTTCCTCGGTGCATCTCCTCCAGTTAAACGATATGTCGGGATACGACGTCAATTAGAAACCAAAAGTATGTTACAGGTTGTTTTACAGTCAACTGAGCACTTCTGAAATAAACCTATGGAAAATGTCACTTCTCCTACCTGCATTAATTATAACGGGCTCACTGACCGGCATGCTTCCAGTTAAGTTGGTAACACCGGAGGGAAAGTAGTTCCGTGGCTTAACATTGAATTAAAAGTTTTACGTAAACACTCGTGAACTCTGAAACGTTTTCTATTTCTATCTGTTTTCAATGTATGCAAGTGTAAGAATGAAAAAGTTTGTAAAATATTTACTTGTATAATAATTTTACAGTTTCACCTGACCGACGCGGCGCATGGATTAAGTGATCAGACCCACGGCAATGTTAATGTTTCATGCAGCGGAAGAATACACAATGCTCGTACAAGCAGATCTTAAGCAGGGCTTACAAAAGTGCTCAGTTTACCGCCAGCAACCTGTAATGACGCCCACGTACCTCGGAAATGTTTGAAATCGCGGCGGAAATCGCAGATGATACAATCCGAAGTTAATCAAAACTGTGTCTTAAAATTTTACCATACAACTTATTGTTATAAGCTCCAAAGCAACCAAAGACAAACGACATCATTTATATGCATCAACCTATTTGATTTGAGCAATTAAATATTACAACAGACAAAAAAATTACCAAAAAAAAAAACGGAAGGTAGAAATAAAATTAATGACTTGGGATGACATAACTGTTTGAAGGACAAAGGTTATAATCAACATAAATAAAATAAAATTATTGAGCATATCCTCTCTGCCTAACACAATTCAATTTCAGTAATAACCAATCCTATGTTGTGAGATGACATTTAGAATGATATGTCTCTTAGATAACAGATCGTTAACTTATTTAATGGCTTGTCCGTAAAATAATTTGGTTTCGAATGTAATAAAGTATTTATTCCAAAAGTGTCTGAATCTACGTGTGTTTGCTTTTTTTAAATACGTGATATCTATTAACACAAAGAGTAGCACGTAGGTTATAACTAATATTAAAATACGCCTAAATAATTTGTGTTGCGAATGTGCTCAAACAATAACGACTAACAAAGATGCAAGTTGAATGCAAACGCATAATGCTGCATAAGCCAGAGCGTCTTTCGATTATCATTTCCGGCCATTAAAAATGTCAAACTTAATCATGTTTTACACTGCGTATATTGGCCGGAAATGAGTGTCATTTGGTAATTGGCTATGTTAACGTGACTTAAAACTACTCTAGTATGTTAAATATGACCACATATTTCACATGTGTACACTATCCATTGCATTGTTAATGTTTATTTGTAACGTCATGATGATCTGTTGTTATTGTAATACGCCAACACATATGTGTGAAGCGAAGTATTATGCGCTCGAAGTAAAGAATTCTTCTGTATTGACAGAGATGTTTAAGTATTGGTTGTATACTCTGGTGGGAAAGAAGGCAGTTGGTGCGTGCAGGTGTCAGTTTGTGTTGATGGGACAGTCGCCTGCTGGACCACGCAGTATGTGAAGCTATCTTAGTTTAGGAATGTCNCGTACATCAGTTTGCTGGACCACGCAGTATGTGACGCTGTGCAGGGGCAAGATAGTTTACAAATGTTCATAACAAAGCGAAGACCATCCGCATGGCTTCCAGTCTTTCAGCTTCCACCTCAATGGATCTAGTAACGACGTTGTCTTGCATTATGAACTTATATTTTGTCCATGTTGGTGACAAAATTAAGCCGTTATGTCGAGGAGGCCAGAGAGAACAAAAAGTACAAAAGGAGAAAATATTTCGAACCAATATTCTCTAACTCATGAGCAAAACAAGCAACAAACTGATAAAACAGCGCTGTTTATTTACAGCCAGATAAGTATCTGGTTACAAGTAACCCATTCGCTGAAATCAAATAAAATTGTAATCAAATTCAAAACCACTAAAAAGAGCTAAAATTTAGATAGCAGGAAAACAAATTCTAGTTATTGATTTTTTTTTTTTGCAACGGTACACACTACCAATGCACACGAAAAAGCAGCACCGACATACCAACATAACAATTAGAACATGATTTAAAATATTAAGAAGCAGCAAAAATAAGGGTCAAGGGTTTGTTATCCAGACTTATGAATAACAACCGGAAGCAAATGAGACACGACACAATTAAAAACGAGTTTAAAAATAGAAAGCAACGTGAGGCAGAGCACAGACACGGCGTCAGTCATGACGTTTGCTATCTGTTCTCACAAACGCACACCGCCAATACAATTATGCCACTTTATGATGATGCTAACAGGATTAATTTACTTGTGTCGTTATGCTGCCTCTTATTGTAGTCTTTGATATCCGAGGGATTTCGACAGTCCGTCTCCCCACTTCATGCGAGTAAACACATCCGTCGAGTTTACGAATTCTGGAATACTGCGTATTTCATTTGTGGATGAGCTGTACTCAGGGCAGTATACACTCAGGACAGTATATACTCAGGAAAGTATATTTCTGATGAGAAATAAGTGTATGTGTGAATGTCTCTTCATTAATGAATTCATAATATGATTCTGGAATTTTTTTCTTGCTTGAACGTAAAGTAATGTTTTGTTTATATGCATTAGTAAGGTTTCAATTGCACTTCTAAAGACTCCTGCCAAATTCCAAGCTATGCACTCGATGTTGGGTGGTCACGGGTTGGGGGGGGGGTCGTTTAAACGCAAGACTCTGATCATCTACGAATAATCCACATGTACTTATATAAATATTAGTACAATTTAAAGAACACGGCAATTTAAGTACGAAAGCTGATCTAAGTCAAGTATTTTGTTTCAAATCAGATTTCATTGGTCCATAGAAAACTGTTTCGTCGGCGTCACTCCATATTCCAGTTTGTGGGCTAACCTAATTTTCTGTACCCGCAATTTGGTCTAATAGATTTTTTTTAGAGTGGTGAAATGAACACAGTTATAAGAAAGTTGTAATGACCAGTACGTAATCTAGAGCAGCGATGTCACAAGTATCGTGGCGTCGTGGTCAACCAGCGAGCACGCCTTTATAGCTCTAGTATAGTTTATAGCTCTAGTATAGTTTATAGCTCTAGTATAGTTTATAGCTCTAGTATAGTTTATAGCTCTAGTGTAGTTTATAGCTCTAGTATAGTTTATAGCTCTAGTGTAGCTTCGACAGCGCTCACAGTTTTGTAATCACCGAACGTCAAGCGTAGAAAATGTGCAGGTAAAATATTCAAAGCATAAAGACGTTGCTTAACGTAATATGTTGATTGTCTATTCGCGGTTTCTCCGCATTTTTTAAATCCAATCTTTGAAATATAACCCCGTGTATGACGCGTTTGGTTGTTTATTAAATGTGGTACGTATCACCAGCGTTTAATACTGGATTTAACATACAATTATCCAATTTTTGGTCAAATTTAACTTTTACGTATACTGAATTTATTAATTATGCTATTTCATTTGTAACTAATGTGAATGAAACCAGAGCGAAAATACGTGTGTCGGTAATGCCTAGTAGGGAATTGCTCTTATGCAAATATTAGACAGAGTGCGCAAGAATGCGGTGCGTTGTGCCTTCGGTGTAATTCTCTGGACTTAGTTAAGCTTTATTCCTATTGTTATGGTGTGATCAGGCCTTAGTTGAACAGCTTGCCTGATCACATCTTGNCACCTTCAAACATTAAACCTGGAAACGAGCGGGATTGCAACGCCACCATTTGGTCGTCGATCCTTGCGAAAGAAGAACGTTGCAGAAATCCCCTCCACGGTCACTGAGCGGGGTCGCAGAACCACGCGCTTGATATAGGCCGGCGTAACACCCGGNGAAATCCCCTCCACCGGTCACTGAGCGGGGTCGCAGAACCACGCGCTTGATATAGGCCGGCGTAACACCCGGAACGTCGTCTTTCGTCTTTAGTCCTTTGGACGACCCGACCAGCGAAGCAGACCAGGAATATGGGTGTGTCCGGCCGGCGTTAACCGTCTCGCAGAATCAGCCTCCNTTGAGATATTACATTGTTACTAGATCGTAACACTATGAAGTGGAGCAACTGAAAGTAGAACTTGGAAGGAGTTCAGAAAGGTTGGAGGTAGCCTTGAATGGACTATAGTGCGGAGTTGCTGACCCGAGGTATAACGACAGCACAAGGCGGTCACCCATTCAAGTATCGTCAATGCTCGTAACTGTTTAACCACGGACATCACGAGACAACCTGGCTGCCAGCGAGTTGTGGGCCTTGCCTGCCAGGCTAACGTTTATTCTACTCAGCTTGGGAAGCTCAATGCTTTTAGGTTAGCAATTAACATTTTTCGCTACTAGGTAAGCGCTAGTCTCCCATGTGTATCGGATTTTCTCTATTCTCTACGCTAAAAAAAATTTTTAATAATTGCAATAATCATGAATCAAATATAAAATAACAATGTAACCAAGTAAAATATTTATCTTTAATTATTTACGTCACTTAAACGTTTAATTAAACGTGACGACTCTGGAACACTGCGCACCTAGCGGTGGCAATGTGCAATGTGTTTGTTCCACAGTACATCAACAAGTATCGTACTGGATCTGGTGAAGCTCAGTGTCTGCGCGGCAGTTAGTAACTGGGTGGAGTTCATTGGTTCGTGAATAAATAACCATCCCCGAGAGCCTGCCTGGGTAGTACTTTCTGCCCGGTCTGTGCACATCCGCCTCACGTGACATCTAACATTCCCGTGCACTAGAGAATAGCAGATTCGCAAACGTCAAGCCGAGCGACACTGAACTTCTTACACGTTTAAATATATTACTATAGCGCTGCTTTCTGTGCGACAAAGTACACATCTATTTACGTTGCCTCTGATTTTTTAACTCGACACAGTACGGGGAAATAAATATCTTAATTAGCTGCCATCTGAATTACGAGTTAGCACTTTTACTTCTATACGTTTCTGCAGTTAAGGTCTCACGACAACTGTCCCGCTTCTTCGCTACGTGAGTGCGGCGTATTATCAACACAGTGACTAAGGGCTTACATGCTGTTAACATTCTATTCAGTCCAACGGAATAAATTAACACTTAATACGTTAGCCTTGCTTAAAAATTACTAAATTCAAGCAAAGATAATTAGAAATTTACACAAATTCTAGTGGATTGAAAACTATAATTTATACAATGTTTTGCGAGCTAAACCATTACATTTTTATATTGCTAAAAGAAAGCCAAAAAGAAAGATGAAAGCTAGTATTGCATTTTCAACCATATTTCGTCACGCAAGCAATACAATACCTTTATGTACCAAACTTTTCCTTATTTATTTTCGATACAGTGTAAAAAATCTCTCATATGGACAATGCTTTTAACAAAAAAACTAATGCCAACGGTTGTAATAAATATTCCATATTAGACGTGAGTGACAATCATTTCTCCTATCAACAGTTACGCTTTACCACGTTTATTTACATTTTTTCTCATCTCTCGAAATACGCTATTGTATAAACGATTTTATGTAAATACGCTTTGTTTATAGAACTGTCATTTTATGTCGCTATTAAAATTCACGTAGAAGTGATTGTGAGTACAAGTTGTTCTTGTACGAAACGAAGTAAATAGAACGAGTAAATAACGACTATATTACGTAAGCTTCAAACCAGGTCATGTATATGACCTGGTTTGAAGCTTATAATGTTATATGTTTGTTATATAATGGTATATGTTTGTTATATGTTGGTTTGTTATATAATTTAATAATGTATATTACGAAGCAAAGTTAATTTAGTTAAACGGATGTTATTTTATAATAAAAAAATATCATGCAAAAACTAGAAAAAATTTTTTATAAAGGTACCTGAACAAAAAATACAACAGTGCTCTTATTAAATATATAATACAAAACAAATAACTGAAAAGACAAATTAAAATCATTATTTCTGTTTAAAAAAATATTTACAAGCAGACTATAATTGAACATTCTACGTGAACAGCGGCAATTTTTCTTCGCTTGCTATCTGCGTGTCTTCGTCACTCGCCCAGTCAGAACCAGGTTACTTCGATAACGAAAGTATGTGCCACGTGGATACAAACCTAACACATGCAGCTATTGAACTCACTCGCTCACGTAAGTGGATATTAACTGAAGTGTTCGTACGTGGGCCTACTACCAGTTATGAAATATTTCACGGAAATTAAGTGCACCTACTCCACAAACAGCCACGCGCATTTGAAATGTTTCGTTACATGAAGCCTTTCAACCACGACGTAAAAATCTACTATACATGTCAACATGGAAATAAGCCATTTCTGACACTATTCAAAAGATTTGTTGTCTTTGACAACGCCCATTTACGAAAACTCGCACTTCGCGTGCCTAATAGATACTTGGCAGTATTAGAATGCGTGCGAGTGACCCCATTTCCATAAACTGAAGAAGTATTCTCGCAATAACTGCATTTAACTCACAGAAATTTTTAATAAGACTATTACTTACTGATTATGTACTTGAAGCATGTTATAATTTTTATAGTTACTTATTAACACCTTGCTCTCGGGGAATTTTGCGACAGTTTGCAAACTCCCGTAGAATATCTAACCAGTGCATAATCTAGGTTAAACCCCGAGGGTACATAAAGTCCTTTTAATAATTTAGAAATAGCACTGTAATTAAAAACTGTTTAGACATTCTGTTACAGAGGAAACGATAATTACTTTATCAAAGGACATTCAGAAACTAGTAGCGAAACATTCCATTTATAGGCATATTTTTTAGGGAAATATTCTAAATATAACTAAGTTTGGTGATATTTACAGTTGACTTCTCTGTACCCAGACAATACTAAGCTGCTTTTTATATTTTTATATCTGTCAATAAGACAAATTTGCAGAACCAATTATGTATACCTTTTTTCTCACATATTTTATCATATATATCAGGCACTCGTAGTTCAGTTTTCCAAATTACTATCAGTATAAATATGTGCAATTAACGTTATTTCGTATTATTGGACTAAACTCAAAANATGTGAAATTAACGTTATTTCGTATTATTGGACTAAACTCAAAAATTTTGCACTCTCCTTTGACTTCTACTACAGGTTGACAATTTGTTTGGCGCGCATCGAAAGACTCTCGACCAAGTATGAATGTTAACTGNTTTTCTCACATATTTTATCATATATATCAGGCACTCGTAGTTCAGTTTTCCAAATTACTATCAGTATAAATATGTGCAATTAACGTTATTTCGTATTATCGGACTAAACTCAAAATTTTTGCACTCTCATTTGACTTCTACTACAGGTTGACAATTTGTTTGGCGCGCATCGAAAGACTCTCGACCAAGTATGAATGTTAACTGNCTTTGACTTCTACTACAGGTTGACAATTTGTTTGGCGCGCATCGAAAGACTCTCGACCAAGTATGAATGTTAACTGGTACATTGAGCTACTTCGTACAATGCGCTTGTATGAGACGCAGCTTCAGATAAACTCACACATTTAGTCTCGGGTGCGTACGCAAAAGTGAAGATTACACCTAGCCTGTGACGTGCACATGCACAGCTTAACGCATCCGGTGAAGTGGTGTCATCCCAGAACTCCTGTCGCTGCACTAACAAATCCAACACTGCAGGACGGAACCACGTAGGTATTGTCTGTTCGCGGTTTCTTCGCACTTTTTAAATCAAACCTTTGAAAAATCACACCATATGACGTATTTTGTTGTTTCCTAAATTTGTATATCATGTATCACAAGAATTTTACACTTCTGTTAATATGAAAATACGTTATTTTTTGTTAAATTAAACTTTTACTCGTATTTTATTCATACATTATAATATTTCACTTGTAGTTAATATGAATAAAATAAGGTAAAAATAGGTGTGTTGGTATTGCCTAGTAGAAAATAGTTCTTAAGCATAATATAATTACACTGAGCGCGCACGAATGCGGTGAACTGTCCCTTTGGTGTAATTTTCTAGACTGTGTTAAGCTTTGTTAGCATGGGCGGAGGAATATCTTGGAAGTAGAACTTCAGCAGGGCTTCAGGAAAGTAGGAAGTTACCGCGGATGGACTAATAACATTGCCTTNAGTTACCGCGGATGGACTAATAACATTGCCTTGGACGTGGCGATTCATATCCATGCATTTGTCCACTGGCGTCCCAGCTTTGTCCGTTAACGCCACTTCTAAATATTACAGAGCTTTCTTGATCGCAGTACTCCAATGCGCGGAGAACAAAGTCGGGATAGGTCCTTTCTTATTTCATAAACAAGTTTCTCACTTGGCAACACAGAGTATATAGACCTTCTGGCTGCCTCGGCAGCGAGACACAGCAGCAGCAACAAGGGAAATTCAAACCGAATTGAACTCTCTTTGCTATCAATGCCAAGCTTGGGGAAGTATTCATCGCTATGCAAGATTATAGTTTCTATTGTTTTTCATGTTGTTTAACACGCGTTTACCACGGCTCAACGCGTTCGACATTTTTATGGAAGTTTGGCCCGAGCCTTAAATATTGCTTTTCCCCATTTGGCTATGTATGCATATAACAGAAACAAATTTCATAAGACCATATATTTTACACCCAAAAATTATTGTGAAACCCCTTCATAATTGTAAAACACCCTCATAATTCACTTCCAGTATTATTTTGCACTTTCTAGTCACTTCTTTCGTTAAAATTCATGAAACTGCTGCGGATTTCTCAACAGTGTAAATGATAAACGTTCATTTCTTCGTTAACTAGTCGTAAACTGTGCGTGTAGGCTGTTTAAGTGCTGGCGCAACCGGAATGTATTTCCGACTTGATCGCGCTGAACGCAGTCGGTAAATGTCAAAAACATTTTGCTCCTTTCCATCTACCACTTTATTCCCTCGAGTGGTGCGGATTTTGTGAAGAAGAGCTTTTTGTAAATATTGTTATAAAACGACATATTCTGTCAGTTGTTACTCTTGCATGCACATCGTTGATTTTGAAATATTATAGCACGACTACGGATAAACTTACATCAAAAGGATAAAATATTGGTGTTAAATAAATAGTATTGTAATTATTTAAGCTTTACTCGTGGATAACGGATCTTAACAAATCCGGAATCCAACTGCCATGTGCATTTCACGAATGCAAGACTATCACAATCCAAAAAAGTATATTAAGTTGATGGGAGGAAAGTAACTGTGCTTTTTTTTTTTTAGAGTTTCCATTGTACTACGTTAGCAAGGAAAGCTGAAGTGTTGACATTTATTGTCGATGTTTAGTTGTGTATTGTTAATTTTTACCCAGTAAAGGTTTTTCTCAAATTGCAGACATTATCTTAACTGCCGTCAGTCCAGTATAAGCAAATTATATGTTGCGACAGTCTTCCGCTGTTTAACGATAGACATTTTCTTACTTACGATAGAAAATAGCAAAAAACTATTCGTGATTTAATAATATCCCGAACATATTGGTTTATGTAAGGCGTGATGCATGATAAATAAAATCACAGACGGTGTTGTAGACTGTTAATAAAGTGACGCCAGTCCAGCCGTGAGAATTTCCAGTGGGCGACGTCACTAAGCGACGCCGGCGCTTGTAAACTGGACAACTGGATGCTACTTGAGTAGTGAGTCGCCATTTTTGCGAAAATATTCCTCGACTAGCTGTACTACAGATCAACTAAGTCCAGCTCTTGTTTCATGATAAGGCGACTTTAGTTGTCACAGGCATCTCCCCGCGAAACTCGGATATTCAGTATCGGAGCAACTTAATTCTGATTGGCCCAATCAAATAAGAAACTGTCTTGTCACAAAGACTCGTGGCCAATAACCAAAGGAAAGTTTCACTAGTGNGATTGGCCCAATCAAATAAGAAACTGTCTTGTCACAAAGACTCGTGGCCAATAACCAAAGGAAAGTTTCACTAGTGTGTGCAGGATGTTGAAGACTCGCCTCTGCGTAAATCTTTCTATGTAAAACGTGCAGTGCTATGCATAGGTTAATATTTGATATTTTAAGGTACTCAATATTCTTATTTCCTTCTGTTGCGACCGTTGTAATGGTGTTAATATAGGTTTGTCGTAACGATGTTAGACATCCTTGTTTTTATCATTGTCTCACTGACAGCGNGATTGGCCCAATCAAATAAGAAACTGTCTTGTCACAAAGACTCGTGGCCAATAACCAAAGGAAAGTTTCACTAGTGCGTGCAGGATGTTGAAGACTCGCCTCTGCGTAAATCTTTCTATGTAAAACGTGCAGTGCTATGCATAGGTTAATATTTGATATTTTAAGGTACTCAATATTCTTATTTCCTTCTGTTGCGACCATTGTAATGGTGTTAATATAGGTTTGTCGTAACGATGTTAGACATCCTTGTTTTTATCATTGTCTCACTGACAGCGNGTTGTAATGGTGTTAATATAGGTTTGTCGTAACGATGTTAGACATCCTTGTTTTTATCATTGTCTCACTGACAGCGGTTAACCGAACACCGTCTTGCATTAATCAGTAACATTCATGGGTGTCGTCTCCACGCTACTTGTACGACAGTGGAAATAACTTGTTCTGATAGAAACAATTGTATAAGTTAGTGGTCTACTCGCCTGACAACCATTTTGTCAACTCATTTCGTGTTTTCCTGTTTTCCTTCTTGCCAGTTGCTATTTCAGAAAAATATAAAGAAACTATTTGCACGAACAAAAAAAAAGTTTCATTTGAATTCCTGAACATATAAGATGAATATTAATAACAAAACTATAAGAATTTTAGGCTTTTAAATTAACAAATTTTGTTCGGAACTGTACTAATACCACTATAACGCTATCATTTATCACTATCGGTAAAAACGTGTTTGTAATATACGTTATTGGAGCAGTTATTAATGAGACTAGGCAATACAATGTGAACAAGGAATTATGTGTGNTTACTATCGGTAAAAACGTGTTTGTAACAGACGTTATTGGAGCAGTTATTAATGAGACTAGGCAATACAATGTGAACAAGGAATTATGTGTGTCACGTGTGATGGANTCACTATCGGTAAAAACGTGTTTGTAATATACGTTATTGGAGCAGTTATTAATGAGACTAGGCAATACAATGTGAACAAGGAATTATGTGTGTCACGTGTGATGGACTTGTGTTATTGTACGGCATTTTCTGACATGTGCAGTATACGTCATCGAAGCTATAACTATGTAAGTTCCATACGTAGGAGACGGTTACTGCATAGGTTAACCTACACATAGTGTGAGAATTCAACGTTCCACCAGTTTGCAAGTGCAGACATTTTATACGTAGATACCATGCGAATATAACAATTTCACTGTGCACTTAGCTACGCATTTGTTGCTTTCTTTTTACGCCTGTAGATTCCTTTGCCAAATTATTGAATGATTACATTTCACGTAATGTAGTTTAAAATACAATTCTAAACTACGGACTTGATCTCGAATGTATGGTGATTACTGAACACGCCCATTGCAATTATAAGTAGAGCTGAAAGATAACTTTCAAAGTTATTTTAAAAATTAAACTCCACAATAAAGCATGTGGTGCTTAAAATAATGGAGCACTTAATTACCGCCGAGAAACTTCAGTGGATTCCCATTATTTTTTGAGGGTTTGTCTGCACAAAAATATTTTAACATAAATATCACGTGACCGAGAGGTCGAGAAGAAGGGGTTAGAGTGCGCTGCGAAGCAATACTCTGCACATTTAACTGGAACCACATTAGTTGCCTCTTAATATCTACAGACAAACAATTGTGAGATGCTACCGTAGTTACTTGGCAATGATACTATAGACGTTACTTTTGTTTTACAATTGCGCCAAATAGAATGAATAGCCTTCGTGATTTGCATGCCACGCAACCATAATATTCTAATTGCGGTTACGTAAATGCTATTCTAACTGCGGTTACGTAAATGAGCCAGTATGTTTACGCAAAGAAGAGCAAACACTCTGTATGTACAGATTATACGGTAGATAAATACTGGCATTTATCTTGCCGGAGGATAATACGATTACGTTGCGTAGTTATGAGACTGCTAATCGACTTGAGCACATAATTGTTAAGCCTACACTCATGTTTTACTAATGTTTGAATGTTATGAACAATGTATATTTCCTGAGGAGTATTACGCACGTAAATTAGAAATAACGACCTGTATGTTGCTGGCTTGAAATGAATCCCGACTACTTCAAGCATACTGATTCTGCTTGTGTGTACTGAGACTTATTGTCAACAGTACCATGCAGATTTTATTTACCTTTTAAATGTTTATTATCAACATACGCTATTCACTTGTTAACAACAGTCATTTTCTAAATGGTATAGACCATCAGTAACCCCGCCAAGACTTCCTTTTTCCGAAGTGAAGTAAGTTGTTTCAAAAAGCAGCAAACCTCATTTATAGTCTATTCGGGGTTTCTTCACACTTTTTTAATCAAACCTTAGAAAAATAACCCCATGTATGACGTGTTTGGTTGTTTCTTAAATATGGCATACATCACATGCGTTTTATGCTTGTGTTAACATAAAAGTTTTATTNCGACGTGTTTGGTTGTTTCTTAAATATGGCATACATCACATGCGTTTTATGCTTGTGTTAACATAAAAGTTTTATTTTTAATTAAACTGGACGTTTACTTACATTTTATTTATAAATTATAATAATTCATATATAATTCAAATGTATAAAAGCGGTGAGAAAATAGGTGTGTTGGTAATGCCTAGTAAGAAATAGTTCTTAAACAAAATGTTATTAAAGTTAGTGCGCACGAATGCGGTGCGGTGTCCCTTTGGTGTAATTTTATAGACATATATAGGCTTGATTTTTCACGAAGCGGAGGAATATCCTGGAAGTAGAACTTTAGCAGGGCTTCAGAGAAGTTTGATGTGACCGTGAATGGTCTACATTAGAAACACTAAGCAATATGTTATCAACTTGTACCCATAGAATAAATATGAGGTAGACCGATCTCGCTGGCTGCGCACGACAAATCTCCATGTCCCAACATTGAACCGCTTTTCTGCCAACACTTCTAGCGATAACGCATGGTTTGGATCTAAGGTTAGAAAACTGATTGGTCAATAATTGCTTTGAGATGTATCTATACTTCCTTTAAACAATTTGTAATAGAGTTTGATTAAATTTAAATTGGTAAAAGTATTTTATTCATACAATAGTGCTTGTCGTTTAAAAGTTAAGATATGAACAAACACTTCCATCACTGTTGACCATGTGACTGGCAGTTTTGTATGATTGGGGTAGGTCAACGATGGGTACATGCGCAGAAGACGAATAAGCGGTCTACCTCATATTTAGTGTATGCCTGCATACATGCAAATATGGCAAATGTTGCATGATAGTAACATAATGATATCGCAGTTACTACAAGCATGTTTGCTAGTGATTTCTAAAACGCACCCTTTGTTAGCCTAGTCTAGGGGCACGAAAATATCGCGAACCCAGTTACTGTGCGTCATACTCCACAATCGCGCGTGCAGTATAATGGAATCTCTGCTATCTGTTAGCTGGCTGTTGTTCCGGTAATTTGTCAGTCACAGCTCTGAACAAGTAACCCGCAATAATGTAATGTTCGTGCAGATTTATTATTTAACCATACTCCTGCAGGACGTATCCTGTATATCACTGTCAAATTGCAAGATCAACTGGAGAAGTATATATTTTTGAAGTCTGACTTGTCCTGAAATGAATATCCGAAATNACTGTCAAATTGCAAGATCAACTGGAGAAGTATATATTTTTGAAGTCTGACTTGTCCTGAAATGAATATCCGAAATGTTTCTGTCAGAACAAACATCAGATAGCTTAGATTCTACAAAAAAATTATTTGTTACCAATACAGAGCGCTTAACAGATTCTATTTATTAAAATAAATAACCATTTCTTCTATANACTGTCAAATTGCAAGATCAACTGGAGAAGTATATATTTTTGAAGTCTGACTTGTCCTGAAATGAATATCCGAAATTTTTCTGTCAGAACAAACATCAGATAGCTTAGATTCTACAAAAAAAATTATTTGTTACCAATACAGAGCGCTTAACAGATTCTATTTATTAAAATAAATAACCATTTCTTCTATAATTTATAGTGAACTAGTGGTAGCGGAAAGGTTTCTATCAGGATATCTAGGTTTAGTTCTTCGTTAAAGTTCACCTGGCGAGCACAGAAATACGGAGCGAAGGTAGGCCTACAGTAAGAAACTGGTAATGTTGTTAGGTATTTACCTATTTCATTTAAACGTTTACAAGAGTTATTATGTATGCGCTGGGAAAAATTTTGCAGTTATTCTAGACTGTCTTTTTGCGCCGACACTCGTGCGGAAAATGTATGAACAATTCCTCTCAGAGGACTAGCGGCTTACGAATGCGTGGGTGATTGGGTATCGCGTGGGTGATTGGGGAGTGCTGAAGTGAAGAAAAAAAATGTAGGATAAAATCCTGTCAAGTTTTGTGGCGAACACAGACTCCTTTAGCTGTCATTACTGAACTGTTTGTTAAGAGTTCATAATAATTATTTTTTTTACCTTTAACTATTTCTTTCACAGTTTCTTGCATAAGGGCACTTCACTAGAAGTGTCTTCGATGACTTAAACTGCACACGCCATAAACACCGTTCCATAAAGCAACTTTCTCGCGTGTGACAAGTAGCAGTCCTTGTTGACGCTATACAACGTGTTTCTAAAACATGGCGACAAACTTCGGCAGTGTATTCCTGACGAGAATGCAAGTACCACTTTTCTTGTCAGGCGATTATTAAGGGAACTGTGAGCCCTTAAAAATAAATATTTTATTTAAATTGCCTTACTTTGTCTTGTTGTTTGCCTATCTGGTATGCAGCAGGCGTTCTGTTTTGAATGCTCAACATGAATTATCTCACAAATGGTTCACCCGTGAGTGTTCCTACGAAACGACCTCTTTTATTTATTTAGACGTGCTGATTTACAGGTTGTCTTAACAAATTGATTACAACGTAGTGTTACAAAGTTTGATGCGAACATAGGGTGCCAAGCGCCATTTCCAAAAGGAAGGGAAGTGATATGACGTACCACGTTTTTAGAGCTCAAACATTTTGAGGCGCGTAGCTCCCTTAATAATTTCTTTAGTGGATACGTCGTGCATGCATTTTCGTCTTATATTTACGCAAAGAATTGCTCGCTGAAGTTCGTCTCCGTGTTTAAGAAACACGCAGTACTTTGTAGTCTCGTTAACACCCCCTGCCAATAACAAACACAACAGCATTCCTATTGGTCGTGACACAAGACGGAACCTTTGTTATGATACTAGTACAGTTACGAACAAGAAATGCTATATTTGCAAAGCCTAAAAACATTCGTTAATTTACGACTGAAAGGATTAACGCAGAGTTCAGTGATTTCTAAGAGTCGTGCAAGATTGGCGTTATTGTCTTCACTGTCCTGTATCTACTTCAGCGCATATTTGTGATTTATTTGGCTACTAGCGTGTACACGGCGTCATTTACCTGTGTGTCCGCTTCACTGGAGAGTGTTTGCCTGACCTTTCAGCCTTTACTACTTGCTACAAGTGTCCTTGAGACGAGCTGCACAAGTTGTCTGCCGGTGGCAACAGTCGAACTTGGAGTTTAATCTGACGGTATACATAATAACGCGAATGTTGCGGAGCTCCAGTGATTACTAGATAACAGAACAGAATAAGTGCGTGTCCAGTGAGAGTAAGTTGGTAC
>NQII01005012.1:139492-157073 GCA_002778355.1 Clitarchus hookeri | reverse complement strand
CTCGCCTTGAACTCCACCGCGCCGGCTGGTCCACTCCTCCGCTTGTCGGGAGCCGCTTGAAGCCGCCTGCTTGTCGGAGTGCCGTCCACAAGCGCCCGGTGACGACGTGAGCGCGGGCTCGCTAGCCGACCGAGCTCGCGACCTCCCGCATCCGTCGCCCGCCGCGACCCCCTCAACTACCTTCCTTTGTGTACCTCGCGCCTGCCGCGACAACTAACTCTTCACCTCAGCGGGATTTCTTTAAAGAAATAAGAAGTCTAAACTACTGAATTACCCCGCAAAGACATGCTTGCAATTCATCACCACACTAATTTCATTATACGAGTTGTCGATAACACTTCTCCCCGATCCCCCTTTCCCCGCCAAGTACTTTTTTATATCGGGCGCCGTTCGACTTTCTCCTTCTAAATAACGCTATTTGGCAAGCTTCAATAAGTTCGTATCCCCGGCGTATTTAAGGCGAAGAATGAGCCCTAACTACCTCTTCCACAGCGCGGCTCGTGGCTGGCTCCGTGATGGGCCCGCTATAACGAAAACTGACTAACGAAATTACGAACCTGATATACTATAAGTCTATGGGTTTTATACGGCAGCTAGCTATCTTTTCAGTCGGCATAAAACCACTCGGGACTCCGGGCAGCGGCGCGGTGGCCTGGGAGACGCCGACGCCACGCGACGAGCGGGGGTTCCGGCCGGCCGGCCAATGGGAGCGCGGCCGCTGGGGTGGCGGCGCCGCGCGCTCATTGGGCGTCGCCATGGCGACGGGGGCGCCGCGGCGTTGCCATGGCGAGGGGCGCGGGCGGCAAGATGGCGGCGGGCAGAAGCGCTCAGTCTCCCCGGGGCGTTGCCTCCTCCCCCGGCACGCGGGCGAGTCTCGGAGCGCGCACGTGGCTTCTCCCTTCTCCTCCCGGCCACGTGGCCTGTCAACGTCGCCGTGTCACGTGGCAACATGCAGTACTTGGCAGCACTGAGGTGAAACTGCCGCACACGCCGGCAGTACGCTGTCGCCTGCCAGCGACATGCTGGGAACGCCGCTCGCCAATCAGCGCCTGGCGACCTACTCGCCGGTCGCTGTAGCCAGTCAGATACTCCCAGAACCTCGAGCAGCCAATCAGTAACTGGGTGTGAAAGGAACTGCAGCGCTCTTCCGTCTCTGTATACTTACGTATTCTATGTCGGCTCTCGGCGCCTGTAATGGGAAGTAGTAATTTAATTGAAAAAAATATATTTATTATTCGGGATTTCAGAGATACTGGTATGTCGTCACAGAAAATCCAAGCGNCTCGCCAATCAGCGCCTGGCGACCTACTCGCTGGTCGCTGTAGCCAGTCAGATACTCCCAGAACCTCGAGCAGCCAATCAGTAACTGCAACGCTCTTCCGTCTCTGTGTACTTACGTATTCTATGTCGGCTCTCGGCGCCTGTAATGGGAAGTAGTAATTTAATTGAAATAATATATTTATTATTCGGGATTTCAGAGATACTGGTATGTCGTCACAGAAAATCCAAGCGTCAAAGAAAAATCAACTGTGTACTCCTGTGCTGTTATTCCTGTGTCACCCATTTTTTTGTGCTAATAATTATATTCGCATCGGTGTTGCTTGCGTTGTCCTGAGTTTTTCTTGGCGTTAATCCATTATCTTATTACTTCGTTGTTCGTTCTTTTGGTTAACCTTTGTGTTGTTTCATCACATTGCATACGTTAAATTTTGTCTAAATTCTTTGTGGCATTTTCTATGAGTATTCTGTAATACGTGTTGACCACAGGAAATCTTAGATTGTTTCCAGTGTAATTCTTCACGTCATCGTCTGCGTTTTCTGCAGACATAGCTCTACAATGGCGTATATCCACCGCCAGTGTTTCTACGCGAAAAAATTCTAGCACACAGTGTATATTTTCCAGCTATACTTTCATTGGCTGCCGACGCCGTTTCCGTACTTAACCGAGACAATCGGGATTCTGTAACTCTGGCACCAAGCCTTCGTGATTAGTCACAAAATAGTTAACACAGGCCAAAACGTGATTCAGCCATCCAAGCAAACTGGACGACCCTACAATGCTTTGAATTGTATCTTGCCATCAGTTAATTAATAGCTTATCGGGAGCCGGACGTATATAGCCACGGAGTGTTCAGCAACTCTGTGACAAAACTTCAGACATAGTTTCTTAAGACCAATGGTAACACAAAGCCACTATACTTTCATATTCGGAAACGTACTTTTATATCAAATAACTGTGTTCAAAGTTGTGGCGTACGGCGCCTGGAGAACAATGCAGTTCGATCATTCATGTAGGATAATTTGCATAGGAAGTAGGCGCGACACCAAATTATTACATAAGTAGCGCCATGCGCCTACATCCTATGCAACTTGTCCTACACGCATGATCGAACCGCCTTGTTATCCAGGCGTTGTACGCCGCAACTTTGAACACAATTATTTTATATAAAAATATGTTTCCGGGTATAAATATACAAAGCTTTTGTTTCTTTATTGGTCCAAGGAAACTATGTCTGGAGTTTGGTCACTGAGTTTCTCAACATTCTGTAGTTATACAGAAGTGAAATTGCTTTTAGTTCTTTTGACGTTGGTGTACCCATTATCTGATTGGCTGCAGGCTCCGGGAACGGGCCTTATGTCTGATTGGCTACACTATGATACGAAACGTTCTCTATTGGCCGAGCTGCCAGATGGCGAGAAAGTTATAGTTAGGGGTAGTGAAGTTTCGCGAAAAGATTTCCAGGCAAGTTATATTTCAAAACACTGTAGGGTCGTTTACCTATCTTGATTGGCTGAATTACTTTTACACGCGTGTTAACTGTCTGCACGCGAATCACGTAGGAGCCGTGCCGATGTTGCCGAATTCTGAGTGGCCTGGTCAAATATGAAAACGCCTTCTCAAGCAGACAGCAACCAATGGCAACAGACTAACTGCTTTTGGGTGTTATAGTATTGAAGTACACCGTCTTCTCATAATTGTTTCGCGAAAAAATCACTAGCTCTAGTTATACTATACTCGCGGTTTATTCACGCTTCTGGAATCAAACATTTGAAAAATAACCCCATGCATAACGTGTTTGGTTGATATCTAAGACAATATTTAAAAAAAATGCAGTGGTCGCTAAACGTCAAAGACACGCTTTGAATACATACTTAAGAGATGGAACTNGCCAACTTAACTGGGGCCACGCCAGCAAATGGCCGTTAAAATATATGTCGTACGGGGCAGTGATTTTTTCACAGGTTTATTTCAAAAGTCCTCATTTTACCGTGAACAATACATATATATTAATTAGATTAAAACATCATGGCAGTGTAAACTACGTACGTACGCCGCCAGCGAGGAATTTGAGCCAGAGCATGTTAACCTTACCAGTCACAGATAAACATGTATATAATATTAATGTTGTGGTGAACAGATTTTTTGTTCGGAACTGTACAGTTATCAGTATAACGCTGTCATTTGTCCGGACAATAAATATGATTGTACTTGGTCTTGTTGCAGCGGTTGTTTGCGATGCTACAAGCCGTTCAGGGTAAACTGAGCACTTTTCAAAAACCTGCTTACGATCTGCTTCTCGGATTTCATTTTATCGTTCCACCGCGTGTAAATTTAACATTTACATGGGCCTGAATACTTTATTCATGCATCGATCACGTAAAACTATGAAATTATTATAAATGTATATGTTTGGCAAATCTAAAAGCATCAAAAGAACAGGAAGAAAATGAAACCATTTCAGTATCAATAAATGTTTACTCAACGCTTTTATTCAACTTTAAAACGTGTAACTACTTTCCCTCTGTCGTTACCAACTTTACTGGGCGTATTCCAGACATTGTGCACGTAACAGTATATGCAGGTGGAGACAGTGGCATTTTTCAAAGGTTTATTTTAAAAGTGCTCACTTTTCCGTGAGCAACATTTAGGTAATACAGTGTGAACAAGGAAGGATATCCGTCACATGTTAGATACTTCCCTTATTGTACGTTGTATCCTGCCGTATACGATGTAGAGCATTAAAGTATCTTCTCGTGCAACATTTCATGTATTAAACACTGTGACTGTAAGGGATGCTCGCAAGATCGGGAAGGGGAGGAGATCGGTCCTACCTTACGTCAAAGCACCATCACGACACAGTTTTGAAGAAACTCAGAAAACTTAAATATGGATCCCTGGCCGGGAATTGAACACTGTTAGTCCCGGATTCGTGTACATTGTGTTATTACAACGCCATCTTGGGGCCGCAGTTGTGTGGACTACTCGCCTCCCACCAAGGCGGGCCGGGTTCGATTCCCGGCGGGGTCGCTTCAGGATTGTCGCACGTGGTAATCGTGCCGAACGATGCCGCTTGTGGGCGTGTTTCCTCAGGGCATGCCCCCCCCCCTCTCTTGCATTCCGGCGCTGCTCCATTCTCACCTCGCTTCACCCTCATCGACTCTCAAGACCTCTATGTTAAGAACCGCCCCAATTCCCTCCACTCTACTACAATTACCTGCATCGTTTTTTGATCATCTCCTTTCTCATCACTTAATCATGGAATAATCGTCTGACTTTGCCGCATTTGGTAAGTTCCTTTTATTTGTATGCAATACACCGACGTTGTAAAGTATTGTCTTGTGCGGGGTTTCTGTTTGTGTGCTGGCGGTCTGCCGGCCGGGACTTGANTTTCTGTTTGTTGGCTGGCGGTCTGCCGGTCGGGACTTACTGCTGCCTTGGTGAGGCGTGTGCAGGACCACGTGGCTACTCGTGCTGGGGCATTGTGGCTGATGCGCGACAGTTCCTGAACTTTGGCGATGGCAACACCTTCCCGCTCAACTCCGGGTCTTTCTATCAGTTCATATTGTGCAAGTGCGTGCGCCAGCAGTCAACGCCTCAAGTCGCTCGTCCAGCATGAATTTCTTTTTTGGAACTTTTCTGTTTGAACCTGTTTTTATCCTGAATAACGTAAAATTGTTTTGAGTAACATAAAAAAAAAATTGTTTCAAATTACTTTGTTAAAGTAATTCAGTAACNTTTTTTGGAACTTTTCTGTTTGAACCTGTTTTTATCCTGAATAACGTAAAATTGTTTTGAGTAACATAAAAAAAAAAATTGTTTCAAATTATTTTGTTAAAGTAATTCAGTAATNGAATAACGTAAAATTGTTTTGAGTAACATAAAAAAAAAATTGTTTCAAATTACTTTGTTAAAGTAATTCAGTAACTTACCTTTGTTTTTTTTCGGCTTTGGGATCCCGATTATTAAAACTATGCAATCACATATAAAAATTTAAAATTATTGACATTTCAGTTAAAAAAAAAGTAGAAAACCTATTTAAACATCGATGACTTTGACCACCATGTTTTATCCCGGCGACCATGACACCAATAACCTTGAAAACAAACACTCGAAAAAAAATTGTAAAAAATCAAATAAATTCATAAAAGTCGGCTAGCATATTACGTCACTGACTTCGAACCCCATGTTGGATATCGGTGACCTTGATTTCGTGCCCATTACCTTGAACAACCTTGAACCCAATAAAATTACAAAATTGTTTTAAAAATTCCCCGAAAAATTACAAAAACTGTTAAATTATTTAAAAACACAATAAATTTAAAAAATACATTATTACATTTTTTTATAAAAAATTTAAATTTCGAATGTTTTGGCTTAGAGGGGATTAGGGACTGCAGCCAACCAGCCACCACGTTATGACATCACCCAAGCACCATATTAAATCTAAGTGACCTTAACATTGACCTTTGACTATGACTATTATGAGAGACTTTTTTAGAGATTGTCCATCATCGTTTTTATAGGTGGGTGGTATGGCAGGTTGTGATTGTTGGTGGTTCTAATCAGTTTTCCAGGATCTGGTCTCGTCAGGATCTAGTTTTGTGCTCAGTCAATCTCCCCAGGAGTTAGTCTTAAGTGGAGTCAATTGTTAGCTAATGCGGTTAGACGGTAAGGATCCCTGCGATTAGCTAGTAATGGTCAATTGTATAGACTGTGATTTTTCTCGATTTTTCGAGTTTTATGTAATTGGAATCAAGGTCAAGATCGACAACAGCCAACATGGTGGCTAAATCGACAGCTCTTCTGGAGACGAAATCGATAATTAATACACTGGCATCACCTATGCGATGAAAAAGTAAACACATGACAGACGAGAAAATGAGTATGATGGTTGGAGTGCATTATACAGAATGAGCAATTGTGAGAGGTTAGGGGAGGGGAATGTTAATACTATGAGAAACATTGGTGGTGGGTCGAACGAGCGTGAGTAATCAACCAATAAAATAAAATGTTGGATGGCGAAGCGAACACAAGTAATCAACCAATGAGAAACATTGGTGAGGGTCAGTCGTCTGCAGGACATGATACTGAGGGAACCTCCAAAGATGTTTTTATAAATTTCTTAAAAAAAAAAATATATATATATTTAAAATAATTGTTGGGGTTTTAATGCTATTCAAGGTCATGGGCATAAAGTCATGGTCAAAAGTCAAGGTCAAGGTCACATGGATTTAATATGGTGGTTGGGTGACATAACAAGGTGGCTGGCGGGCTCCAGTCCTCTATCCCCTCTAAGTCAACACATTCGAAATGTTATTTTTTATTTTTATTTTTAGCTCCTTTCAGCTCTAATTGCTTCTCGTGTGACGGAGCATTCTAATTGGGACAAAAGTCTTCCTTGTTCGCAAATGGCTTTCAATTATGCCAAACGTGAATCTCATAAGACAAGTCCATTTAATCATGTTTTTACTTATGTGCCCAATAATCCTTTGTCCGATCGGTGGCACTTAAATTATTTGTTATCGGATGATCCCAAGGACATCCGTCAGGTCTGGGCAGCTGCCTTTAAAAACCTTAAACGTGCTCATTTCCATAGTCGTATAAAATATGATAAGCTTCGGATTGACAATCCATTTCTTGTAGGCGATCTAGCTTCGTGTAAAGCACATCATGTTAGCGGAGCAGTTGACAAGAAGATGGCAAAACTTTCTTATTGTTGGACTGGTCCTCACCGAATCCAACGGTTCTTAACGCCAGTCCCTGCTAGTCTTGCTGACCGCAATTCACGAACATATATTACAAGAGCTCATGTCTCTCTCCTAAAAATGTTTCATTCTCCACTTTCTAAATAGAATTTGTGTTCTACAGTCTAGAACCTGCAGACCCTAGCTGTAGGTGGTTTTCAATAACTTGTCTTGTTTATTTGGCTGGCCAGCCGCTATTCCTCTTGGCCTTGACTTGGTTTAGAACATGGACTGATCACCCATTGGTCCTAATATTCTTAAGGTCAGTTCTCTTTGCGCGCTAATGACGGAAAAACCGCGGTAATATGTTAATAAGAAGAGAATAAATATTTTGTGTGTATTAAATATAGATTTTAGTTGTTATTGTACAATTATTTACCAACGTTGGAATTTTTATTTCATTTTTTCAATGGGCGATGATACTAGTTTTCTTGTGGGTTTTCATTCAAAGTTGTTAATATTTAGCTTAGATACGTGTTCCACTCTTGTCTTGGGTTGTTTTTTGGTTGTGGTAGTAGTGCAAAGACATTTCCTTTGTAATATTTTCCATGGGGATAATTTGTATGAAAATTTAGTTCCTAGTTAAATTTAAATTCCTCGTTATACTCTCCACGAGTGTAACCTGCTGTCTGTTTTAGTTTTGTATTTCCACTGAGGCATCATGTTCCTCCACTGCATCGCAGTTCTGGCTGCGTCCAACTTCGCCTTTCAACAGTCACAGTCACTCCGCTGGATCCAGGTATAGTCTGTGAATGTGAAGATGGCGTATTGTTTTCTGACAATACCTACTGTTGAATTCTGATTTGGCTACCTTGCAAAATGAGTGTTCAGAACTTGAAACCACGACAAATACAGTTGTGTCAGTGCGTGAGAACAAGAACAGGTATCCTGTTGAAAATTATTCATTTGACCAAAACTTTTAATTTAACTGTGGTACGATTAAGAAACAGTTTTCTTGCATTTAAGTCCAAAACTGAAACCTTATCTTCATTATTGCCATTCAGATCGAAGCGTGCACTAATTGGTCTTGGAGGAAAGATTTTGAAAACAAGTTTTGGAACTTTAGATAGTGCAGATTTAACCCTCTGAGCTCTCTGACATACACCCAGGATGACATTTAAGCAAATGTGGCTAATCAAATTATTCCTATCACAAATTTCGAATACGTAATTATAAATAAACTGCGTATATCAAAGAATGAAGTAAGTTGTATCTGGATAATTATAACACTTTGTATCATAACCTCTGTTTTGTACTACATGCCACTCTAGATGATGATCATCTTGAGTTTTATGATTGAAATAAATTATATGCTACTCCGTGTCAGCGAAGCTCTCACTAATGCCAGATTGTAAATGTTTGATTTGCGTCATGTCTTTGAAACNATATGCTACTCCGTGTCAGCGAAGCTCTCACTAATGCCAGATTGTAAATGTTTGATTTGCGTCATGTCTTTGAAACTAGTTTACATGGCAAGTTAGGTACAAATTTGTTAAGTGCTGATTCATTCTTTAGCATTCTAAAACACATTCCACAGTTCATTACTCTGCCACTTTGCATGATAGCACCAGTTGTACATGAACATGTATATACGTCGTATGGTCTAAGTAATGTTCAGGCAATTATCTACAATTCATCTCTTAATGGTGGTGTTAAGGTTTCCTTGGCCAATAACGATAGTTTGTTTGAAAGAAATCGTATTTTTCCTGTTCCCTTTTTATATTCTAAATTAAACAGATACCTGTTACTCAATGTTCAGGAATCCTCGATTGTTGGTATGGACCGTAAGCATTTTTCTACTGTTAAACATGATTATCTTGTAAGGTGCCACACTCACGGCATTACCCCATGCCCTGCGTATTTCCCTTTCTTTGATGCACACGTACATAACTGTGAATCTAACCTTTTTAAGGGAAAATCTTATTTTGAATTGTATGATAAATCTGTTATCAGTTTGAAGCTTCCCTTTTTACGTAAAACTAGTTCTCATTGGTTATTTGCTTCTAATGCTACCGTTGATGTTACTTTCTTTGGCAGGTCTGCTACAGAATCGTCTCCCACTATTACTCTTGCTTTGTCAGGTACTGGTTTGATAAACAATACATCTCATTGTGACATTATGAGTCCTTTCTTCAAAACCTTTGGTTCTGTGAATTCTGATATTCATTATAACCTATCTCTGCCTGTCATCCACGTCTCTAAACTAGTAGCTGAACTTTCTCATGTCAACTTTCTCCTTTCCCTCACCTTACCCTGAATGATTACTTTATTAAGGAATTAGACACACTTTTGTCTTCACACCTTCAGGGAACCAACTTTCAGGGTCACCTGCGTCTCCTTCTCCCTCATCCTATACAACTCCCTGTCAACCCAAATCTCATATCCATTGTTGTATATTGTATTGCTGTTTTTTATTTCCTGCTTGTTATGTATAGTCGGTTCATGACTGGAAGAGACTTTCTTGAAGCCCTGCTAAAGATCTACTTTCAAGCCCATTTCGTATCCTTCTGCCAAAGGGTAAACAAACATTGCCATGTGGCAGTCACATGGCAATGTTTACATTCCACTGTGTGTGTGTACATGTGTTCGTACATGCACGTACCCATCATAAAAGTAATGTATATATTATTAATGGATATTCCACAAGCGTAAAGTTTTTAATCTTGAGAATTTCACACAAAAGAATATGTGATGCAAGCGAAAAACATTTCATTATATAAACCCAAAATGTGAGTATTAAAAATTAGATGTTTCGTGTGCGTGCCTGTGTCTGTCTCTCTATCTATCTATCTATCTATCTATCTATCTCTCTCTCTCTCTCTGTGTGTATGTGTGTGTGCATAGGTTTGATTTTGACTGGGGGATTGGGTGGGGGAGAAAAACTTTCACTTTGATTACATATTATAGACACAATACTTTGCAATGAAATGTGTCAACATTCAAGGAGTCCATCCAACAACATTAACATGGCAACGCCAATCTCTCATAAGCCCCCGGATGGCCGTGCTGTAGAGAATTTGTGCGATTCTTGTTTAACCTAATATTTCATTTATCGGTTTTTTTATACTAATATCAGCTCTTTATTATTTGATTTTTCATAACGTATGACTTTAATTTGTGCTAACCTTCTCGTACAGATTCCTTTTGCTTTTGAAATCTGTATAAGAGATTACTCATAGTGCGTTCTAACGTGTTTAATATTTTTCAAATTTATTTCAGGTTTGCTTAAAATTTTATTTACTGTATTTTACGTTGTATGTTGCGGTAGTTTTTGTGTGCAGTCATGAGTTCTAGCAAGGTGAATAAAAGAGAAGTCACCAACGCCAACAGGACATCATTAACCTCACCGAATCGTTGTATTCACTAATTAGCTGAGGGGAAATGAAACCCTGCAACGTCGCGGAAAGAGCGGCAGAAATGTTGAAACTCTCCAGATCTACAGTGCTAAGGTATGTTAAAATATCTGTAGTATTAACCATTGCGTTTGCAAGTTGTGTGTGTTAAGATCAATTACGTTGGCCCACGAAATGTGTTTACAAGAACATAAAGAAAATTTGTTAATAACTTGATAACGTCGTCGAACGTTGTCTACGTGTATTTTTAACGTTTTATTTTGGTAATTATTAAGTTTATAGGGTTTCCTGTAAAAATAAAAATAATTCATTGAAAATCTTATATTTCCACTCTGCTAATGATGCAGAACACGAATATACGAGGGGCATTAACGTCCGACTAATTTCGTAATATGTGCCCACCTAACCTAACAGAACCTAACCCCACGATGAGTGAATCACTATTTTACATTTTTTAACTAACCTAGGATTGTAGGGTTATATAGTAACCAATACCTGCCACCTATTAAACTAACCTAAACTAACACACGGCAGAGCATATCACATTGTCACACATCATTTGTAAACAAACCCTTGTATGTTTTTGGTATCAGTAACTGTAGTTGACCCAGTAACTGAATTATGGTCCTTTTTAAATTATGCAAATTAGGTTGGCTATGTAGCACTGAAAGTGAAAAATATGACACTGATAATTTACAATAACTAAAAGACAATGGCTGTAGAACAGTGGTGTTGGGGAAATGCATTAATACACAATTGTTTTCTTAAAAGATTATGACTGCGATTTCATCGATTACGATGTCCTCTCATGTTTAGTGAAGTGATACAGATATGTTTAATAGTAGGGGAAGTTCCAGTTATATCGACTGTAATCTATTTAGTGACGTATAACAATGGCAATTAATGCCGCAATGTAACTTATAAATACAAAACAAGCTCCTTCTTCAGAATCTTAAAATGCACCATCTCTCCATAACCTATATAAAATTAATTGACTATAACAAACTCACTATAGAGGCAATTTTCCTTACCATTGTCAGTTGTCTTTATAATAAATTTCCACTGTATATATTGGGTTGTTTATGAAGAATCCCTCGCAGGGGTACACAAATTCCAACACAAAGTAGTTTTTATTTTTAATTACACATTGTAATACCACCTTTTGGTTAGGTGATTCATACACTCACATTTGAGTCTATATAACCCTACAATCCTAGGTTAGTGTAAAACCCAACAATCCTAGGTTAGTTTAAAAATGTAAAATAGTGATTCACCCATCGTGGGGATAGGTTCTGTTAGGTTAGGTGGGCACATGTTACGAAATTAGTCGGACGTTAATGCCCGTCGTATATTCGTGTTCTGCATCATTAGTGGAGTGGAAATATACCATTTTCCGTGAAATTATTGTTATTTTTTTTACAGAAAAGCCCCCTAAACTTAATAATTACCCAAATAAAACGTTAAAAAGACACGTAGACAACGTTCGACGATGTTATCAAGTTATTAACAAATTTTCTTTATGTTCTTGTAAACACATTTCGTAGGCCAACATAATTGACCTTAGCACACACAACTTGCAAACGCAATGGTTAATACTACATATATTTTAACATACCTTAGAACTGTGGATCTGAAGCGTTTCAACATTTCTGCCGCTCTTTCCGCGACGTTGCAGGGTTTCATTTCCCCTCGCCTAATTAGGGAATACAACGATTCGGTGAGGTTAATGATGTCCTGTTGGCGTTGGTGACTTATCTTTTATTCACCTTGCTAGAACTCATGACTGCACACAAAAACTACCGCAACATATAACGTAAAATACAATAAATAAAATTTTAAGCAAACCTGAAATAAATTTAAAAAATATTAAACACGTGAGAACGCACTACGAGTAATCTCTTATACAGGTATCAGAAACGAAAGAAATCGGCACAACGAGAAATAATAAAGAGAGGATATTAGTAAAAAAAAAAATAAACCAGTAAATGAATTATTATTGGTTAAACAAGATAATCGCACCATTTCTCTGGCACGTGTGTCGACCACATCTCGCCAACAACACACGGAACGAAGGTTTGTAAACAAATGGCCGCTCTACTTTCACCTTGAGCGTGATCTTGTGAGTATGCAAGAAACATTGAAATCAAAGTACGTTAGCATCACGTCATTAATAATTGGCATAATAAGATACAAGTCTTTTCGAAACCCATTTGTAAGCGATAAATTAACAATTACGTTAAAACTTTAGAACTATTTCCTCTCTTTGTGCTGGCAACCTAACGGCATAACTGTATCCGCGCTCGCCGCTGTTTGTAATGTTATATGCATGTAGCTAACGGCTAGGGTGTTTTTTCAAAGGTTGATTTTCAAAAGTTTCTTCCAGTCGTGAACCGACTATAGTTTTGGTTGAAATCCAAATTCTGTGCCAAGGCCAAGTCCTCTACCTTCTGACCGACCCTGTTCTTGTGCCACAAGGATGTAAAAAAATTTCTGGTAAACTTCCTAAACTACAATGGAAGATTTTATTCCTATACACAGTATGGAAGTAATACCACACATCGAGCTGCAGATATAGGAATATTTAGTGTTGCTGCTGTACAAAGTTGGGAACTTCCCTACGCATTTGACTGTTTCCTGAGCAAATATAGGAACGCTACAATGAATGTATAGGGGAAAAATTCACCATTTTAGCTTTCTCACTAAGCTCATACACTGGTATGGTTAATTTCCGAATAACTTCTTAGGGTTTAGCACTCTCCCCCCCCCCTCCACATGGTTATCATTAAGTAATACGTAAGGTGGTGGCGCGCCTAGAACGTAGACTTAAGACGTAAACAACGTTAACCTACCTCATAATTGTCGATAGTGATAAACGTGTTGGTTTATATATTAATTTTCGAAACACAACCCATTTTACAAGAATAAAACATTTTCACTAATTTGAATTTAATATGGTTGCATTAAAATTCGGCTAGAGGAAGGGCAAAAACATCTTAAAGCACTTGTCCACCTAGACAGTGATCTAACTTCAGATCCTATATAAGTCTTTTATGATAGTTGTATTAGCAGAAAACCGGCCCGATGTTGGGACCCGGGAGGAGGATGGCTGGTGGATGGCTGGTGCACACCTCGGGTGCGCACTCTACTCTAATCCCCCCCCCCCCNCTAGAGACAACGTCTTCTCGAGACTGCGACGGCATTTCTTATTCCGTTTCTCGTCGTCGACGCATGCCCGTCAGTCGAACCGGCGGTGGCAATTAAGGCTGCTCTGCACAGTTACATAGAGCGCGGAGGGCACAGAGGCGCTGCCAGACGGCGGAGCGGATAACTAATGCAGCAGCTGCGCGCGGCCACACCGACACTTCTTTACCAGCACAGCGGTTTGCCTTCAGTACAAATGCAGGCGTCACTGTTCCTTCTCCGGCGTTTGTAGCAGCGCTTCCGACACTCCACGCAGGGCGACAACGTCAGTTACTCCTCCCCGGGAGATCACTTAAGGCCTTAGTAAGGGAACACTATTGGTACAGGAATTAGGGAGGAATGGACTAGAGCCAGCATTTACCCTTTCATTCCCGCATTAGTTTATGGTTTCTGGTGTTACAAATTAGAAAAATTTTGATGAGTGCTGTATTTAAGCTGGCAATGAACTTGTTTCATCATCACAACAAATAGGCTGTAGGATTTTTGTTCAGTAACAGTGGCATTAACCAATCAAAACGTAGATCAGTAGCATTGTTTTCAAATCAGCTACCCACATTTGTCATGGAACCTCGCAGAGTACAGTACCGATCAAATATAACATTCTCGTGCAACATGTAGACAGTTGTCTACAATGGGCATCAAAGGGTTAAGCCGGTCTCCTACCATGTACTTGAACTCTATTGTAATGTGTTTGAAATGTTCATATTTTTTTTAAGGAATCTTGGATACATTATTTTAATGCCCTACAACAAATTGGCTGAAAACGGCGTTTTTACACTTCTGTTTCTCACATAAATGGAACCTGATTCATGCGAAACTACGACAGAGGAGTACAGCAGATTATCGCGTCCAATAGAATCATAGCGTCACCGCTTAATGTCCAGTAGTTCCAGCGGTACGACGGGAACACTGCACGCGAGCTCACAACTTTGCTCGTAGAGGCTATATCGCTTTGCATGCGCCGGTTGGAGTCGCCCTTACACACAAAAACACACCTCTCACTAGTGAAACTGTAACTATAATTTGTCTTTATTTTGACTCGGGCTTATAGATGGCGTATCTTATAAGCTTCTTGGATAACTAGGAGTGGCATAGATAATAAATATGTAAACTGATAAAAATAAGTGGTACTCCCATTTTTTAGCTCGGATTCGCGTCCACAAGAATACAACAACTCTGTCACATTATACTTTTGTCTTACAGATGTGAGAGGGGTGATACATATTTTAAACGCGGAAATCAGGAAGTATTAAAAAAAATTACGCGATATGTAAAGATTCGGAAACACAACTATTCTCTAGGGATGTCTCCATCACCGAGTTGAGAGTGTCTTCCTACATCACAGTAATACAGGCCCACAAGATTGCACTTACTCGCTGCCCGCTTCTCCTCCCCCTTTCCCCGGGTAAACAAACTGCCCGCTTAGCACCAGTTGCATACATCTCAGGCGAAATGCTATATCCGGCAACTGCCCGTAGCGCCATCTCTCGAGTGAGAAACTATTTAAATCTGACTTTCATTTAACCTAGAGGAACCGTCCCAGAGTTCGCCTGGAGTGATTCCGGGAAACACTGGGAGAAAAAAAAATGGTCGAGGAGGCGCCACACCAGAGGTGATGTTTGTGTCTGGCACTGCACATGATTAGCAATCAGCGGCTGGCGTCCCGAGCATCTTCGTTCCGAGTAACGTGATTCGTTGAGTCTCTGCGTCTCTCATGTGTGATTGGTTGACACTGACGTCAGTGAACACGCAGCACGTTGCTCATTGGTTGCGAGAAACACGCTCCCCACAAGTATAGTTCGCATGGGAAAAAAAAACAACTAACGGTCGCAACACTTGAGCTCGTGGCTGACGGGGTGAACAACGGCAGGATCCGAACCACGAGATATCGCTACTCATTGAGGTGGCCGCCTGGGTAGGCCGCCGAGCNGATATCGCTACTCATTGAGGTGGCCGCCTGGGTAGGCCGCCGAGCGGTGTGCAGAGCTCCAGCAGAAAACACTTTATTAAAAAACCGTCTAACGTATCTGAGTGAGGTCTGCTTACGAATAACATTTAAGAAACGTTACGCATCTGTGTACGTTTTTCAGTTCCNGGGTTAAGCCGGTCTCCTACCATGTACTTGAACTCTATTGTAATGTGTTTGAAATGTTCATATTTTTTTTAAGGAAACTTGGAAACATTATTTTAGTGCCCTACAGCAAATTGGCTGAAGACGACGTTTTTACAGTTCTGTTTCTCACATAAATGGAACCCGATTCATGCGAAACTACGACAGAGGAGTACAGTACACTATCGCGTCCAATAGAATTACAGCGTCCCCGCTTAGTGTCCAGCAGTTCCAGCGGTACGACGGGAACACTGCACGCGAGCTCACAACTTTGTTCGTAGAGGCTATATCGCTTTGCATGCGCCGGCTGGCGTCGCCCTTACACACAAAAACTCTCCTCACTAGTGTAACTGTAACAATAATTTGTCTTTATTTTGACTCGGGCTTATGGATGGCGTATCTTATAAGCTTCTCGGATAACTAGGAGTGGCATAGATAATAAATATGTAAATTTACATTTTAAAAAAGTGGTACTCCCATTTTTTAGCTCGGATTCGCGCCCACAAGAATACAACACCTCTGTCACATTATACTTTTGGCTTACAGATGATTTCTGAGCTGTGAGGGGGTTGATACATATTTTAAACGCGGAAATCAGGAAGTATTAAAAAAGGTAACGCGATACGTAAAGATTGGGAAACACAACTATTCTCTCGGGATTTCTTCATCACCGAGTTGAGAGTGTCTTCCTGCATCACAGTAAGACAGGCCCACAAGATTGCACTTACTCGCTGCCCGCTTCTCCTCCCCCTTCCCCCGGGTAAACAAACTGTCCGCTTCACACCAGTTGCATACATCTCAGGCGAAATGCTATATCCGGCAACTGTCGGTGGCGCCATCTCTCGAGTGAGAAACTATTTAAATCCGACTTTCATTTAACCTAGAGGAACAGTCCCAGAGTGCGCCTGGAGTGATTCCGGGAAACCCTGAAAAAAAAAAAAACCAAATCAGAATGGCCGGACCGAGAAATCGAAACAGTGTTTAGCCGAATACTAGCCTAGTGGACAGCCACTGCGCTGTCTCTCTACCCGGCAGTCTTAATGCTCGGCTTCGCCCCTTCTGCAAACGTTCTTTGTTTTTACGTTATAATTTCGGATTCACAGTAATTATTAACAATGTACGATTATGAAATATTTACATTTTCGAGTTGTTTTAATATTTCTGTGCGTAATTTAAATTGTGTATTATCTGCTTGTTGTAGAAAGTAAAGAACATGTTCATATTTTATTAAAAAGATCTCGACGTTTTACAACAAGCAGATAACACGCAATTAAGATTACGCACAAAAATATTGAACTCCTTGTAAAATATGAATGTTCTCTAATCGTACATAGTCAGTAATTACTATGAATAAGAAATTACGACGTGAAACGAAGAGTTCCTGCAAACGAGGTGAAGGCGAGGAGTAGACCCTACAGTCGCCAGGTCCATGGTCGAGGAGGCGCCACACGTGAGGTGATGTTTGTGTCTGGCACTGCACACGACGAGAAATCAGCGGCTGGCGTCCCGAGCATCTTCGTTCCGAGTAACGTGATTCGTTGAGTCTCTGCGCCTCTCATGTGTGATTGGTTAACACTGACGTCAGTGAGCACGCAGCACGTTGCTCATTGGTTGCGAGAAACACGCTCCCCACAAGTATAGTTCGCATGGGGGAAAAAAACAACTAACGGTCGCAACACTTGAGCTCGTGGCTGACGGGGTGAACAACGGCAGGATCCGAACCACGAGATATCGCTACTCATTGAGGTGGCCGCCTGGGTAGGCCGCCGAGCGGTGTGCAGAGCTCCAGCAGAAAACACTTTATTAAAAAACCGTCTAACGTATCTGAGTGAGGTCTGCTTACGAATAACATTTAAGAAACGTTACGCATCTGTGTACGTTTTTCAGTTCC
>NQII01005012.1:111910-135236 GCA_002778355.1 Clitarchus hookeri | reverse complement strand
GGGGGGGGGGGGTTCCTGCCTAGGTATGTTGGATGGTTTTAACACTTTGCACTCTATACACGTTTATAGCGCCACGTATTTTTCGCAAAAAAATATTTTGCTCAAGCTAGACTTTAACATGCTACGTCCGTGAACACAACTTCCTTTGGTTATTGGCTGCGTGTCTACGCGAGAAGAAATGTTCTTATTTAACTGGGCCAATCAGAACAAAGTACTCCGATATCAACTGTACGTCCACGATTCGCGGGCAGACACTTGAAGCACGTGACATTTAAAATTATCCAACCGCTAAAGTGCACCTGAACCAAAGTGTTTTGGAGTACAACTGGTCTTGAAATCTTTTCGCGAAAAACACGTGCCCCCACACATGTGTTAGCATTTAACACACGCTGGAATTGTGTCAGTTATATCCATCATTATAGTAACGTCACTTACAATGGTCTCTGCCTTCCCACCTACCACTATACCATTGGTTCACATCACATTTAACACTTTTACTGTCCTGAATAATGTTTATTACTGGCTGGCTCTCAGCCAATGGAATGGAGTTGACTGTCTCCATATCAAATATCCTTCCATACTGCTACAAGACGTCAAAGGGATGGAGGCATTATTAAAAATAAAAGAACTAAATTTGATTTTTATTATTCGCAGATCTATTACTTACAGCAAGCTATTATTATATACGTCATCATTATATCTATCTCCACTATTACTCTTTTTATTATTCAGTGAGCGCGGTACTCAATGCCTATCTCAACCCTAGTTGAAGTCCTTCTAAATGTCTCTGGTTCTAGTAAATTAATTCACATACCCATCATTAANTGCCTATCTCAACCCTAGTTGAAGTCCTTCTAAATGTCTCTGGTTCTAGTAAATTAATTCACATACCCATCATTAACGCCTGTTTAGTCTGTCAGTCACCATCGTTTGAAATGCCTTTCACTCACACATCCAGTTCAATAGTCCTGCATGCCAGTCGCACTCTTCGCTGCACCAATGCTTGCAGTCGCAGATTTCACTCCCGCTGGTCACTTCCGACGCCACTCGTNACAGTCGCACTCTTCGCTGCACCAATGCTTGCAGTCGCAGATTTCACTCCCGCTGGTCACTTCCGACGCCACTCGTTGCTCTTCTGGCTCGTCGTCTATCGCTCAAGGTCGCGCAATTGCCCAAACCCCAGACACTCATCAACTGCCTTCTCGGAGGCCCACCGCGCTTTTATAGTATCAGTAGCCAAGATCTGTAACATTCCCCGCACCCCGAGTCAGGCTAAGAGAGGCAAGGGCGATAAAAACCAGAACATTCTGCAGATAAACGCAGGAACTCGATCTGCTGAAGGTCAGGAGCGTGCGAGCCGCGAAAGGCTGTTCACGGCACCAGGCGGAGGAATGTGCGGCGGCACTCGTTGTAATCTAAAACCCTGATAGTATCATCGCTCGCCTGTCTTTCAAACATCCCTTAGTGACTCGCCGCTCGCTATATTAACCCTTTCAGACCCACTTTAATTCACGGTTTAATGTGTTGCAAACAAAGAAATTTATGATGCGTGCTTTACTTGAGACAACACTTGTTCCGTTGTCGCAGCCAACGAGCTGTTTGACTACAGTTATATGAACCAATTATGACCTAGACCAGTAAGGTTGTTTGCGAATCATTTATCCACAGGTAAGACCATTGGTCATCATGCTTCGCAGTGTGCAGTACAGAGCATAACTTACCTTCACNGAATCATTTATCCACAGGTAAGACCATTGGTCATCATGCTTCGCAGTGTGCAGTACAGAGCATAACTTACCTTCACGTGCGTAGAGTGCACAATTGTGTACTCTGGGTGTGAATGGGATATCACTACTCTGTCCTTCTCTTCCGCCCGCCCGCCCGCGCGTGCGTGTCAAGTCAAGGATAGTGAGCGCGTATCAATACCTAACAGGCAATACAATCTACACCTACTGTCCATTTCAGTCGTTATAAAAATATTAACGTATTTTTTTTTACACTTATTATATAGTCTATTCCCGGATTCTTCACACTTTTAGAATCAAACGTTTGAAAAAAAAAACACCCCATGTATGACGTCCGCCGCGTTTTCCACGTGCGAAAGTCCGGGCGACCCCGCTGGGAATAGAACCTCGTTCGCCTTGATGAGCAGTCTGACCACTGCACCACCGTGGCCCCTACCAGTGTCGAGCTCGTACAGCTGTGGACATAACAAGCGAGCCGCGGCTCGTACCACTGCAGAAACTGGAACCAGGGGGCTGGTATTGCCTGCTCGCTGTATCTTCACACTTTTTAAAATAAGTCTATGAAAAATCATTCGTGTATGCGTGTTTGGTTGTTTCCTACATTTCCCATTTATCACAAGCGTTTTATTAGTCTGTTAAAATAAAAGCATCCTTTTTTTTCTGTTAGGCTGTACTTAAAATTATATTTGATGTCTTAATTATTTTTCATTTACAACTAATATGTACAGCTAGTGATTTTTCGCGACCAAATATGAGTACACGGCAGACTCCAGAACTATAAGCACCCAACAGCAGTTTGCTTTTGTCATTGGTTGCTGTCTGCTTGAGAAGTAGTTTTCGTATTTGACCGGGCCACTCCGAATTCGGCAACATCGGCACGGCTCCTACGTGATTCGTGTGCAGAAAGTTAACAAGAGTCAAAAAGTAATTCAGCCACTAAAGATAGGTAAAAGACCCTACAGTGTTTTCAAATGTAATTTATCTTGAAATCTTTTTTGCGAAATTTCACTACCCCTGTTAACACGAATGGAAAACAGAGAGAATGTTGGTGTGTTTGTATTGCCCAGTAAGAAACATTTCTCATGTGAAATATCATTAAAGTGGGTGGGGACGAATGCAATTTGCCGCCTCTGCTGTGTAATCGTCTAGACTCGGTCAGGCTTTGTTTGCATGAGGCGGAGGAACACCCTGGAAGTGGAAGTCGGGCAGGGCTTCAGACGAGTTGGGAGCGACCGTGTAGGNTTTTAATTTACTTCGGTGAAGAAGTCGTCATTTTTTTTTTCTTTGTAATCACGTCCTCTCTCGGATTTTATTGTTCGGTGTGCCGCAGAGTATTAAACAATACAGAGGTGAAACATTCACGCATACCGCAAAGGTTTGTTCTTCTCAAGTTAGAAACAAAACTAATTTTCTTATGGGAGAGTTCAGTATAGGGAAAATTTCCGACGCTAGGTGCGCTAATTACAATTTTAAACCACCTGAATAATAAAATAGAATGATTTTACTTAGTTACGCAGTTATTTTACATTTGACTTTTGTTTATTGCAATTATTTTGTTTTTTAACGTANTTTTAATTTACTTCGGTGAAGAAGTCGTCATTTTTTTTTTCTTTGTAATCACGTCCTCTCTCGGATTTTATTGTTCAGTGTGCCGCAGAGTATTAAACAATACAGAGGTGAAACATTCACGCATACCGTAAAGGTTTGTTCTTCTCAAGTTAGAAACAAAACTAATTTTCTTATGGGAGAGTTCAGTATAGGGAAAATTTCCGACGCTAGGTGCGCTAATTACAATTTTAAACCACCTGAATAATAAAATGGAATGATTTTACTTAGTTACGCAGTTATTTTACATTTGACTTTTGTTTATTGCAATTATTTTGTTTTTTAACGTANAGAATGATTTTACTTAGTTACGCAGTTATTTTACATTTGACTTTTGTTTATTGCAATTATTTTGTTTTTTAACGTAGAGATTAGAGAAAATCTGGTACACTTGTGACACTAGCGCTTACCTAGTGGCGAAAAACTTTAGTTGCCAAAACTAAAAGCATTGAGCTTCCCAGCTTGAGTAGAATAAACCTTAATACCGCGAACTCCAGCAATATGGCGCCGCTAGCCAGCAAAACGTCGGAAAGCCGCCAGGCCAACCAATAGGGAGCCTTTCACAGCACGCAGTAGCCAGTAAGACGCAAGGCCCGTTTCCAGGATTCCCCGTAGCCAATCAGAGAACTGGTGCACCCACGTCAAAGGAACCGCCTGGTTTTTCGGGGAGTGAGTTTCTGTCAAGTTTTATTTCCAAACATCTCAGTTCAGGCACAGACTAAGTAAGTACTCCCAGACGAAATGGCTTGGCGGTTCCTCTCTCTGATTGGCCGCGCGATGCTGTGGGAACGACCGGCTTCTCTGACTGGCCACCGCGTGTTGCGGAAGGTTACCTGCTGACTGAGCTGCCTTCCTGGTTGGCGAGTTAAGTCACCAGGCGCTGATTCCTGCCTGTCTCTGGTCAGCGGCGCTATTTTCCTGGCGTGCGCAGCTGCAGTTCGCTCAATAAGCCGCTGTTTCGCCTCCGTGAAGGCTGTCTACTCTAGACTGAGCACTTGTGAAAGTACTTTCACGCTCATTGTATATTTTCCCGCCATATCTGAAACTAACATTGGCATGGGCCTCGTCACTTTACTCGTGCGTCGGTTAAGTGAAACTGTAAAATAATTATTATAACGGTAATTATTATACAAATTTCTAATTCGTGCATTTACATGCATTAAAAAACAGAAAGCAAGATAAACATGTTAAGTATTTACAAATGCTTGCATAACACTTTTAATTCTACGTTAGAGCATGGGAATAGTTTCCCTCCGTCGGTACCAACTTAACTGGGCGCATACAAGACAGTGTGCCCGTTAAAATAAATACGGACCGGGGCAGTNTCCCTCCGTCGGTACCAACTTAACTGGGCGCATACAAGACAGTGTGCCCGTTAAAATAAATACGGACCGGGGCAGTAACATTTTTCAAGGGTTGATTTCAAAAGTGCTCGCTTTACCGTGAACAGGCTATTTTCTTAAATACTCTGTGATTCAGGTATGGTTTCTAACTGCTACACTTCTTCAGCACCGGAGTAACCCAATTCTGGTTGTCTCAGTCATAACCACAATGTCTTATAACAGAGACACGCGGCCAATTATACGACAATGAAAACTACAGGAGTAAACTTAGAATACATAAGTGTAGCTTGAATAAGTAATTCATAACATGGATGTTTGAATACGATTCGATTAGTATGGTAATATATTATTTCACTGCAATTAATCTAGTGTTGGGAATCGACTGTTATTCTTTTCATTAATGGGTATATGGGTTAATTTCATTAGATTATTTCTCGATACGTGACTGTGTGTGTACAAGCAGCGACTTGCTTTAAAACATATAACCGTTAGAGCCTTTCCACCCTATTGTGAATATACTAAAACTTACTCTTCGCATCGTTTTCCGAATTCGTCATTGATTTCACAAAACGTCCTCGCAATGTAGCCGAACTAGGCTACCTGTAGCTTTATATGTGTTGCCAGGTGTGAAAATGGAGCCCAAATGAGGTTTTATGTAAGACGCCATTTTTTTTCTCGTAATTTCTGAACTGTTACATAACGTATATTTTATCTTTGCCATAATAAAAAAAACACCACTAACACGTCAGCATATCGATTCAAAATATTACTATCCACATGTTCATATCNCCCTATTGTGAATATACTAAAACTTACTCTTCGCATCGTTTTCCGAATTCGTCATTGATTTCACAAAACGTCCTCGAAATGTAGCCGAACTAGGCTACCTGTAGCTTGATATGTGTTGCCAGGTGTGAAAATGGAGCCCAAATGAGGTTTTATGTAAGACGCCATTTTTTTTCTCGTAATTTCTGAACTGTTACATAACGTATATTTTATATTTGCCATAATAAAAAAAACACCACTAACACGTCAGCATATCGATTCAAAATATTACTATCCACATGTTCATATCNATTTGCCATAATAAAAAAAACACCACTAACACGTCAGCATATCGATTCAAAATATTACTATCCACATGTTCATATCTCGGAAGAAGGTTCTATTAATATAGTAACGTAATATGTTTACAACAAGGCTCAAATGTTTTTTTTCAAGTGCATCCTTCCCTCACTGGGGCACCTTAAACATAGCAGCAAGAATTTATTTTTCGCTGTGTTTTATTCATTATTTTTAAAAGCATAGATTACGTTCGTGTTAAGCTTGTTTAAATACTGATAGTGTTCCTTAAGAATTCGTAACAAATATTTTTAAAAAAATAATTAATCGATTAAATTTTAATTTATTAATCAGGATCGATTAATCGGTCACATTAATCACTTTCTCGTTATTTAACTGATAGGTAACATCGAATATTTTGTTTCGATTCCCATCGCTACTTCATATACACGGGCGTGAAAAATTCGCGTATTTGTTTGAGGATACGCGAGATATCAAAATCGTGTACGTTTGTTTTACTTTCGCAGTCGGTCTACAACTACAGTACTTTGACACGTCCTGTAGGACTCTGGACCAGTAGTAAACAACCTACAAAATGCAGGCCCAATCACGCCTCCCGCTGTAGAAGCAAGGAGCCAATGAGTAGGTGACATGTGTCTGCCAACATGAACAGGCTTAGACGACCGGCGCCCTGGGCAAGCATAACTTTAATATTCGCATATTTTCTTAATACTTAAAATTAAAGTTTTTTTTTTTAGCACCCTTACAGGGTTTGGCGCCACTCAAGGGCGGTTACCACTTGTACATTTTATATTTGACTAATTTTTTCTCAGGTAAAATATTTTTAGATTGCGTGGTTTTTGCAACACTATATGTCGAAGTCAGAATTTTACTTTTTCAGTGATGTACAAATTAAAGAACTCTAACTACGTGCAGAAAATTTTACAAAGACAACTGAATGGTCATGTCATAATTCGTTTTAAGGTACGCTTAGCAGAAGTTGTTTTACAAACCTTCAGAGGCGGTAACAAATAAAAACTACGCAATTATTTCCTTTCTCCCAGAAATTCTTTTACATTTTAAAAACCATTTCCTTGTGCGATTTTTTAGATGTCTTANGCAATTATTTCCTTTCTCCCAGAAATTCTTTTACATTTTAAAAACCATTTCCTTGTGCGATTTTTTAGATGTCTTAAAGTAGCTCTTGGCATCTTCTTTCAGTGTGAATTACCTCATTTTTGTACGTAAGTTAGTTTAGTTATTTGTACGTTTTTATAACCGTAACATTGTGATTTTTGCATGTATTCATATAACAACTATGCACTAAATTTTTGCCAAGAAGAAGTACTCGCTATTAATTTCTAAAAGTTAAACAGGTTGTGGTACAGATGTAATTTTTTTTTTTCGTGGCCAACCTCCATAACTTCTAAAACCAATTGTACTCGCAAGCAACATTACGGGATTTGATCGACNGCAATTATTTCCTTTCTCCCAGAAATTCTTTTACATTTTAAAAACCATTTCCTTGTGCGATTTTTTAGATGTCTTAGAGTAGCTCTTGGCATCTTCTTTCAGTGTGAATTACCTCATTTTTGTACGTAAGTTAGTTTAGTTATTTGTACCTTTTTATAACCGTAAAATTGTGATTTTTGCATGTATTCATATAACAACTATGCACTAAATTTTTGCCAAGAAGAAGTACTCGCTATTAATTTCTAAAAGTTAAACAGGTTGTGGTACAGATGTAATTATTTTTTTTCGTGGCCAACCTCCATAACTTCTAAAACCAATTGTACTCGCAAGCAACATTACGGGATTTGATCGACTACAAACACTGAACAGCCTGAGTACCAGACACATTTGCACAGACATTGAAGACGAGATATAGGCAAGTCGCCTTCATGTACCACTGCGGAAACACAAGTTCCGCTGGTCTGTGTTTACACACTTGGCGCTAATTTATTGGTCCAAACTACACTGAACTGCCTTATTGCACTTCAACGTTTGTTACTGGCTGTCTATCCAATACTGGAGAACCAAGTTGACCAAGCTCCGGTTGAATGTCCTTTTATACGTAACATGCTATACAATGCCCTTTTATACGTAACATGCTATACAATCAAGCGCGTTTATTTGCGGGGTTGACACTACAAGTCAGTATTGCGTTCACGACCATGTCTGTTTATGAGATGAGGTGTTTTTGTAAAACTGTAATAAAAACCGAGGGAAACAATAAAACTTAAGCTGTGTGACTCTTGCCTTCAGGATCAGAGAGACTCTTGCCTTCAGGATCAGAGTGACTCTTGCCTTCAGGATCAGAGATATTAGCAGACTCGCTTTGCCCGAGCTATGGTGTGGAATAGTTCTCACAGGGTTAAACATAACTCGTTGACACGAAAAAAAAAAAAACTGACTCTTTATAGTTCACCTACTTGCGCGCAATCAGGCGGACAAAATAATTGCCGCTTTAGTCGTTAGTTTTCATATTTGATACCAGAGTGCGCAGAGGTGGGAAGGAACATGTATGCAGTCAATAAAATTTGATTGGCACGGCAACCTATTTTTCGCGAAAATATTTGTGCCCAGGATAGACATCAACATTCTTCGTTCACACAAGCGGGTATCCTGTAGCTATTGGTTGGGTATCTGTGTGAGGACACATTATCGATTTGACTGGGCCTATCAGGATTAAGTTACTCCGGTGCTGAACTTCTGTGATTGGCTGGCAGACACCTCAGACGCGTGAAGGTTCAAGTCATCCGATCACGAAATTGTTCCTGAACAGACGTGTTCTCCAGTCAACTAGTCGCGGGATCTTATCGCGAAAAACTGGTGGCTCGAGTAACTGGTCGTGTGCAATTTTCTATAGAATGTTTCCTACATTGTTAAATGGTTATGCAATTCGCAAACCATCTTACTGGTCTAGGTCATGATAGATTCATATTGCTGTAGCCGAACATATAGCCGACAGCTGATTGGCTGTGATAACGAAGCAAGAGTTGTGCCGACTTGAGTTAAGTACACATCATAACAGTTTTTGTTCCGAACACCTGAAACCGTAAACTAAAGTGGGTCTAGAAGGGACATAANGTTAAGTACACATCATAACAGTTTTTGTTCCGAACACCTGAAACCGTAAACTAAAGTGGGTCTAGAAGGGACATAATACGGGCCTTGAACGTAAACGACTTGTCGTATTACACTATTTAGATCTTTTTTTCCGCACTTTGCAAGCTTGTAGTAATTTTGTTATTTCTAAATATTTTCGATAGTAAAGGTCTTTTTAATATTTTCATTTTGTTGAGATTTCTAGAGTAATAGCTTTAGCTACGTTCTCGGTAGTAAAGGTCTTTTTAATATTTTAATTTTCTTGAGATTTCTAGAGTAATAACTTTACATGGAGTATTAAAAACCAAGCCTACTTTGAATTCTTTTTGCGAAAATCGGGTGTCCCTACGCATATCATCTTGAGCCGCGATATAAATTTACGTCATCATAAAAATATGCAGTAAAACTTCAGTCTGGCAAAACTTCGGTTTCCATAGTTAGTAAAAGCAATATCGTGTATTTGCCTTATCTTCGTTTTTCTCTGTTGGCTTCCACATCTCTGTGAAATATCGTTACGTGACGGTGATTTCCGCCGCACGAGCGAGCAGAAGTGAAGGACAGAGTAGTGATATGATAACGGGCAGCAAGTCAGTGTGATGCTTTGAATGGCAGGCGAGCGATAAACCAAGAAGAGCGTACCTGTCTCAAAAAGCATCCCGCCGCGCATACCTCTGCATGACGCCGTGATGTCCCTTTTTTGCGCCGCGAGCCCCNACCTGTCTCAAAAAGCATCCCGCCGCGCATACCTCTGCATGACGCCGTGATGTCCCTTTTTTGCGCCGCGAGCCCCTGGCCTTGGATATTATGAATTTGTGTGTTTGCCTGAAGAATTGTCTGGTGGTTCACTGCCCTAGTTTCTCTCAGCGTGACTCGGGGTCAAGGCTGGCGACAGTATAAAAGTGCGTCGGGCCCCCGAGTCGACAGTCGGGCGTTTGGGCGAATGTACGACGAGCTAGAAGAGCAACGAGTAGCGACGGAAGTGAACAGTGGGAGGAGAATATGCGACTGCGAGCATCACAGTAGTGAAGAGTGCGACTGCAGGCTGGACTATTGGACTGGATGCATGAGTAAAATACATTAGAAATGATGGCGACAGACAGACTGTACACGTNCTGCAGGCTGGACTATTGGACTGGATGCATGAGTAAAATACATTAGAAATGATGGCGACAGACAGACTGTACACGTGTTAATGATGAGTATGAGGTAATTGACTACGCTCAATAAGATAGAATAGGAAGAACGTTAATTAGAGTTTAAATAGCCATTTAATATTGCGCTCACTGAGAAATAAAAAGAGTAATTGTGGTGATAGATATATTGCTGCTGTAAATAATAGCTGTGTGAATAAATTCAAAATCTAATTTAGTTGTTTAATTTNTGTGGTGATAGATATATTGCTGCTGTAAATAATAGCTGTGTGAATAAATTCAAAATCTAATTTAGTTGTTTAATTTTTATTAAGACCTCCATCCCTCACGAACCCTGATACGCTACTCAGGCGTCTTGTAACAATATGTTTAAACTCTACAGCGTACACTTATGTGCTATGACCCTTAAACGCACGGAACACGTGGAGGAGGACAGCGCAAGCCGCCATCTTGGGATGAACAGATCACTGGGATTATTTCAAGGGGTTAGCACTTGCGATCCCGAGTTTAAATCGGGTTACTCAATAAAGATAACACTGTTCTGCTGCTGGGAACAATCTTAGCATGGTTCAATAATGCCTCTCGGGACTTAAAAATAACTTCATAGCACATCAACAATAATTATTGTGAATAAAAATATTAGTATCTGTATAACAATTCAAATGAATAGTATAAATTGCATTACCTGTTACGTGTGAAAGGATATTCTATATATGGAGATAGTCAACACGACACTCCATTGGCTGAGAGCCAGCCAGTAATAAACTTCATTAAATGCAGTAATGGGATGTGAACCAATATAACTGTGGTATGTGGTAAAGCAGAAGTAGCTTTTCTATAATAGAGGACATAAGTTATTCTTAGGGCCAGTGACTTTTCGCGTAAAAATCGGAGCACACAGTAGACTTCAATACTATACACACACCTCAGCTGTTGTTATACCTGCATTGGCTGCTGGTGCCGGGTCCGTCTTCGACCAAGCCACTCAGGACTAAGTAACTCCGACACTGAACCTTCGTGATTCGTGCGCAAACGGTTAACACGGGCCAGAACATTATTTAGCCAACCAAAGAAGCTGGACGATCCTACAGTGTTTTGGAATGTATCTTGTCTCGAAATCTTTTCGCGAAATATCACTGCTCCTAGTTATACAATTATAGCTATGTTTTGAATGCTAGTAAATGTTTACACAGCGCAATGTGTTATACTCGCTAGTTATTTACATTTTTCATATCATAATTATGTTGATAGATTGATTCCATTTATTTTCAGTAGGGACAGGAGAATATCGCGTTTTAAACTACCTGTGATGTAGACTCCGCTGNTTTGAATGCTAGTAAATGTTTACACAGCGCAATGTGTTATACTCGCTAGTTATTTACATTTTTCATATCATAATTATGTTGATAGATTGATTCCATTTATTTTCAGTAGGGACAGGAGAATATCGCGTTTTAAACTACCTGTGGTGTAGACTCCGCTGTCTTATGTAGTCTCGAGCCTCAGCTTGCTGCTCATTGGCTGCTGCCCCGATCTGTAGTCTGTTCCACCTCAGACCAGGTGGCACGGTAGTAGGTGCTTGTTTACTTGCAGGTCCGTTATTGGCTCAGAGTTCAACTGGATGTGTCTAATTAACTCTGATCCAACTGCAGACGTAAGAGAAATATACATGTGTTTGAAGTCTAGCTTGCCTAATAATCAGGACTGCAGTGTGACGAAAACAAGAAGTGCGCTGCGATCCGTCTTCGAGAAGTTTCTTTCTGTTGACGGTGACAGATCCAAGATGGCGGATGAGATACGTGCGTGTGTGTTTGCTAGCCACTGCGCAGTTGTGCCTTTGTTGCTCGCGCCGGTCCGCCCGCTGCAGGTATTGACGGCTGGCTGCTAAATCACACACAGCTCGCAATCACTGAGGGGGGCAAGTGACCCTCCCTTCCATTCAACTACTTTCCCACATCCCACGACAACCCTCTATAACAACCCATAGCCACGGTAACGCTTTCCGAACAGAGATGGCGAGAACCCCAGAATTATCCTGCCCGCACACGTGTTAGGGATTTCCGTACGATAAACCATCGTACTCCTTCCTGAAGGCTGCCCACGATAAAGTGAGCACTTTTGAAAGCAACCTCTGAAAAATGTCACTGCCCTCGCCTCCATATAGTTCAACGGGCACACTGGGTGAAATGCTGCCAGTGAGGTTGGTAACGACGGAGGGAAAGTTGTTCCATGTCTTGACGTTAAATTTAAAGTTCCAATTAACATTTGTGAATACTGAAAATATTTATTTTTTGTTTCCTGTTTTTTTTAATGCATCAAAATGTAATGATGAGCAAATTTGTACTGGTCGGCGGATTTTCTCGGGGATTTCCCGTTTCCTCCGCCCTTGCATTCCAGCGCTGTTCCATTCTCATCTCACGTCGCCTTCCCCGGCTCTCAAGACCTCGTTGTTTAGAGCCGCCCAAATAACTCAACTCAAATTTGCAAAACATTTCCTTTGCTAATTATTTCACTTACACTCGACCGACACACGAGTATAGTGATGAGGGCAGTGGCAACGTTAATTTTATATAAGGCGGAAGAATACACAATGAACCTACAAATAGATCTTAAGCAAGAATTTCAAAAGTGCTCAGTCTACCGAGAACAGCCTATAACATAATTTCCGCTTTTGGCATGCGCAATGGTACAAATTGCATTCTTAACTTTATGAAGAATAAGAAAGTATTTATTCGGGACTACATTGTAATGAGACTTTCTTTGCCCTTGCAGACAAAACTGACACTTTTATGGCTTTACTGTTTCGCTGAACTTTGTCAGATTCCAAGTAAAAAAAAAAATCTGTTCGTCTGCCTGTTCTAGTAACTTCTAAACTGAACACGATGAATTGTATAATCTATTGCATCTGTAGCGATTCGTTAATTGGCGCACAGTGGACAGGCGACGCCATTGGCTGGTGGCCAATAACAAACGTTGAATAGTACAGTAGGCGTGTCCGGCGTGGTCAGGACCAATAGGAGGAAGGCAAGTGGATGTACNAATAACAAACGTTGAATAGTACAGTAGGCGTGTCCGGCGTGGTCAGGACCAATAGGAGGAAGGCAAGTGGATGTACGCGGAGAACAACACAACTGATGCTGCTGTAGATGAGAATGTAGGCAGCTCACTTCAACACTGTCTTCGGCGCGAATACATCTGTGACGTAAGATTTTCTCTGAAAAGTTATGCGCGTAGTTTATGCTTCTACCTGAACTCTCGAATCATTCACGATTTTGCACGGCAGCGCCTCAGAATAAATAGCGACACGGATGAAGACAAGGTATGACAGGAGAATGTCGGGTGAGGTATTTCAATAAGGACAACTGATGAGGCTGTGCATCCAACAAAGCGAAAGGGGACTTCCCGAAGCTANCACGGAGAACAACACAACTGATGCTGCTGTAGATGAGAATGTAGGCAGCTCACTTCAACACTGTCTTCATTGTATTTCAATAAGGACAACTGATGAGGCTGTGCATCCAACAAAGCGAAAGGGGACTTCCCGAAGCTACATAAATGTTGGGAAGGCCCTTACAGGATTCTGAATAAGGTATTTTCAACTCCGTAACTTTTTTGTATGTTGCATTTGAAACCGTAACATTGATTAACATCAAAATACTCATCATTAAAACGTGTTCAGTCTGTCTGTCGCCATCATTTCTAATGTCTTTCACTCATGCATCCAGTCCAATAGTCCAGCCGGCAGTCGCACTCTTCACTGATGTGATGCTTGCAGTCGCATATTCTCCTCCCGCTGGTCAATTCCGGCGCTACTCGTTGCTCTTCTAGCTCGTCGTACATTCGCCCAAACGCCCGCGAGAACATAGTAATTTTAATCAGTCCATTATGGTGTCAGGGAGTTTGTAAATTACTGTAGTTCTGTGTGTAATCATATTGTAATTTGAACCCCTGTTCATATTATGCCGAGTGTACTCGTCACATAAAACGTGTTTCAGGATAAGTGAAATGATGGTCGTTGCTGTTCAAGTGCAGAAGTTATGGTCCATACCGTATAAGAAGGCCACTTTCTGACAGTCAGTTAGTGGCAACTTAACGATTACGAAACAAACAAAGCGCCATTTACAAAATCCTGTATCAGCTGATGCACTAACGAACAAAAGTTAAAATTACGTTGGCTATTCTGAGTGCACTGCCGATGCACATCAGAAAAGCAGAAAATACGCGGATGAGAAAGAGTTCGCAGATTTATTAATACATTTTATTGAACGAGGTCACAAAACAATGGTTGTTAACGTTAAAAACTAAACTTCATCATAATGTAGTTATGTTTAGGTGATCAAAATGAAATGTGCAATAGAACGATACGACGTGGAAAAGCTTTCTGAAGTTGTGCTAACTTCAGAAAGCTTTTTCACGTCGTATCATCCATCTCAAACCTTGCTTTCAACACGTCCATGATATTAATTCCAAAAGCATACAAAAATATTGCATAATATTGTTAAATTATTTTTTCTAATAATTTGACGAAACGACACGAATTTTAAATATATTTCCAGCCCGTAACATAAGAATTATCAACTTTAAAAAATACGCTATCTGTCGACCATAAAGAGAATTACTCAAAACTTCGCCGTGACGTGCTGCGAACCCTCTATCGGATATTCTGCGAGCTATTACCAGCCAGAAATGAACCGCTTTCCTGCGCGATATGTAACGAATTTACAAACATATGCCAATAGCTATATTTTTCCACGAGCTCTGCATAATTTTTAAAGTAACATATATTTCATCTACAACGATTTGGAGTAAAAGTCATTTATATTCGGCTGGTAATCGTTCGTCTACGTAAATTATACGCCATATTGTTCTCTCGAAACCCATCTCCTTGATTCCGTAGACACGCTTGAATAGTTTTTAAGCAATTCTAACGTTATTCCACGTCACATATTTCCAACTCGTATATATTAGCTATAACATCCAAAGTGTAATAATAGATACAACAGACCGTCTCGCAAATTTTAACCCAAATTCACTATCTCGGACAAATTAAAAAAGCGTTATCAAATATCTAACATTTAAAATTTTTACTTTTATAACCTACTTATATTTTTTAGACAGATGTCAGTCTTAAAATATCTTAAAATTTGTTTAGCATTACAGCACAATGAGAAGTGGATTAGCNTAGACAGATGTCAGTCTTAAAATATCTTAAAATTTGTTTAGCATTACAGCACAATGAGAAGTGGATTAGCTGACAGTGTGTTGATAAAAAATACAGCCCCGACGTGACGGACCAGCTGATGGCGGGAGGATACGTAGTCAGATGTAAACAGTGGCGCTACTTTCGCCGAGCTGTCAAAAAGTGGCCTCCTTATATGGTACAGAATATAGCACAGTACTAACGGCGCCTTTACCTGTCCAATGCCACTGGCCGCTGCTCATGCGCAGACTAACTGCTTGCTTCTTGTGCCGTGGATATGCTGGAACCTCTTCCATACGTTGCCAAGTGTCAGTTGTTATAAGAAATTGCTAGGTACTTTTCTCACATTGCGCTTCCTCTTTTGCGACACGTCAACTGAACTATTTATGTTCACGTAAAGGAGTTAATATTACATCTTGAGTCATAGAGAGATTAAAATAAACTCAAGGTGACAAGGATACGACTAACTTAACGGGAATCCATAGTAAAATACTGTCTGAGAAATCATTGTTTGCGCGTATGAGTATCTCAGTAAATAAATTGTCTCGGAATGCGATTTTTTTCCAGGAAATATAAATACCTATTATCTAAAGTGGTCAATTTTTAACTTTATACTGTCGTATTATTTAAAAAATTGTGAAAACAGTTACAAACAACACAGTATTTTTAGAGCTTATCTACGGAGTTACCATAANCGTATTATTTAAAAAATTGTGAAAACAGTTACAAACAACACAGTATTTTTAGAGCTTATCTACGGAGTTACCATAAAGGAAAGAAACTTTAGAAAGTACTAACAGCGTCTTTAGTTTAACCCAGCGGATTTAACTGCGTATTAAAACAATTTTTGAGATTCATTTAAATGAAAATATACCAAACTTTAAATTTAGTTTATTTATAACACATGATATTTGCGAGAAATTCAGCTGCTCGAGGATGCATGTCGCGGTCTTTGGAGCGCGCGTTGCGATGCTTCATTATGACCAGACTTGGCCTTGAGGATGCATGTCGCGGTCTTTGGAGAGCGCGTTGCGATGCTTCATTATGACCAGACTTGGCCTTGAAGGGTTAAACAAATGTCTACCGGGAGCTGTTTTCCGCGTTTGGGGCCGAGAAGGGCGGGAGTGATAAGGGCGACACTGCCACGCGCATCAAGTGCGCTATCGCCTCTAAGCGCAAGGCTCTGAAATGGCGCTCTGTGTTCTCTTCGCATTGCGGTTACTTATGCGACTTTCAGCGGTGACCCTGTTGTTTTATTGGTGGAGGGTCTGTAGGAAAGTCTGATGCAGGACCCTTGAGTAGTTTTGTATGTATCTAACGCGTATATTTTGAAACACAGAGCTTTGCAAAAGCGTTTTTTTTTGCCAGTTTTGAGTACTCTGAAATGGTTTTTCTAACGTGCGTGATGGGGCGACGGTGACTGAGCGGTTAGCCTGCTCGCCTCCCACCAAGGCGAACTGGGTTCAATCCCCGGCCGGGTCACTCCCGAATTTTCGCATGTGGGAATCGTGCTGGCCGATGCCGCTGGTGGGCGGGTTTTCTCGGGGATCTCCCGTTCCCCCGCCCTTTCATTCCGGCGCTGCTCCATGCTCAACTCAATCACCCTCATCGTTTCTCAAGACCTCGCTGTTAAGAGCCGCCCAGATCACTTTACCTGTGACGTGGATGACGTCTTGAAAGTGCGCGTTGTTTTCGTATATCGGCGCACTGGACGCACGCTTGATGGTGGAGAAGCGCGTATTTCAAACTCCGTTCAAGCGCCAGGAACGCGGGATTGCGGTGCGTGCAGGCCCGCCGTACCGCCAGTCACGCTCGGCGAGTGACGGCGTCCTGCGCGAGTTATCCGTCGCAGTCGTAGCGAGCGGCTGGGCAGATGCGCCGTGCGTCGACCCTCGTGTAAACTGCATTACAAACAGCGAACTGGCTGCGGCGTTGTATGCGTCCTCATCTGCGGAATGATCAGTCGCTCCCTTCCTTCCATTAGCCGGGCCTCGATGTCGCAGATAGCACGTCCCCCTTCCCCCTCCCACTCTGTGGCTCTCTCTACTGCACTTGTTATTGTGTACTATCTCCTTACCCCTCTCCACACCCTAGTCGCTGATACCAGGGCCTGGTGTTTCACTTGCCGGTGCAACCAAAGATGAGACAGGCTGATGTCCTCTTCTCTGAGTGTTTCCCCGGCATAAGGCGTAGCCTTAGTGAATAATTGGTGCCGCAGTGGTGTTGTGGTTAGACTACTTGCCCCCCCCCCACCTAGACGAACTGGGTTCGATTACCGGCGGGGTCGCTCCCGGATTTTAGAATGTGGGAAACGTGCCGGACGATGCTGCTGNAACGAACTGGGTTCGATTACCGGCGGGGTCGCTCCCGGATTTTAGAATGTGGGAAACGTGCCGGACGATGCTGCTGGTTGGTCGGTCGGTTTTCTCGGGGATCTCCCGTTTCCCTTGCCCCTGCATTCCAGCGCTGATCCGTACTCTCGTCACTTCGCCCTCATTGGCTCTGAAGACCTCGATGTTAAGTCCCTCCCAGTTCTCTCCACTCCTATCAAATAATACTAAACTCCTCAATGTCACATCGGGCCACCAGGAAACATTGCGACGGCGATGGAAAACAGCTACCGACACGTGACTTTCGCAAAAACATTTATGCGCGTGCTATATTCCAATATTCTATGAGCACACCTGAAGCCTTTATTTGTTCGTTGGCTGCGTGTGTCTGTGAAAACAAATCCTGGCCAATCGGAACAAGGCTACACCGATGCTGGAAGTATGTGGTTAGCGGAAAGATACCTAAGACGGGGAGCAATCAAAATAATCCAAAAACGGAAATACAGCCGTGCTACAATGTTTTGAAATACAGCCAGTCGTGAAATGTATTCGCGAGATTCGGATGTGCCTAAAAATATCATAAACAAGCTTTNATGTTTTGAAATACAGCCAGTCGTGAAATGTATTCGCGAGATTCGGATGTGCCTAAAAATATCATAAACAAGCTTTACGTGTGTTCTGTTTCCTCAGAATTGTAAGCCGAGACTGTTGTGTGGGGTTTCAATACAGCGGTCTGTTTAGACAAAATACAGCATTGTCGCTATGGTTTAAAACAGTTTTCCAGAAGAATAAATATCGTGAACAGAGGACTATTTACATATATATTTGCTGGCTTTGACAATGATGGAAATGTATGCCTGCTAATTTAATATGTGTAAATAATGAGAGTGGATTNGATATATTTGCTGGCTTTGACAATGATGGAAATGTATGCCTGCTAATTTAATATGTGTAAATAATGAGAGTGGATTAAGTGACCGTAACTAATATAGGCACGTTGATAAGGACTGTAGTTATAATTTAGGTAGACATTAAATATAATGCTCACTGAGAAGAATAACAAGAGTGGTATCGGATATAGATAAGTTAATGTTGTAAATAATAGCTGTGTGAATAAATTAATAAACATATTCAGTTATTTTATTTTTATCAAGACCTCCGTCCTTCACGAGCTCAGATACGCTCATCTGGCGTTGTGTAACAATACGCAAGTCTCGCGTGTTTCATTGGACACACCCTGAAAGACTCGCGACCAATAGTAAAGACCCAGCACTCTGGTAGCTTCATTCCGTGTGGTCGGGTGTTGCAGGGAGAGTGAGTTCTCCCTGTGGCGGCAGCCAATGAATTACGGACACCCGGATCGCGCGGAAATATTCCCGCACACTCTAGACTTCAACACACTACGGGCATACCAGCAGTATTCTTCTGCTTATTGGCGGCGTGTGTTTGTAGAAGACATTTTCTGACTTGACTGGCAAATCAGAATCAGGTTACCCCGCTGCTGCAAGCCTGTGTTTCGCGGGCAGACACGCAGCGCCTAGATCATCCAATCGCTGAAGTGTATCTTAGCTTAAAGTGTTATGATATACAACTGGTCGTATTTGGGTCTCCCTAGCAATGATCGCTTGGCTTCTGCTAAAGTATAGGACGGTGCAGTCTAGCTCGGCGCCGTCTTGCGTATAATGCGAAATGTTAGTATCTGTAACTCTATCTGAATTCCTCGCAAACTAGATCTGCAGTTGCGGAGTATTATCACAGGAGATGAAAGTTAACGGATTGAACTGCGGAGAGGCCACTGTGTACTTGTCTCCTTCTTCCTCTTAAGGAATCTGCTCGGAAATGGTTTTAGTTATTTTCCACTACATTCTTGTGACAAATAAAAATGTAATTTGTCATAGCTACAAAAAATGTAGTGTTGCACTACAAAAGAGTTTGGCGGGGCGATTACCAACAAAACACTCTGTGGTAACAAGATCCCCCCCCCCCACTCTGCTAATGATCGGTTATCTGGCCCTGATAACCAGTAGTTATTTTCATTCAGTGTTTTCCACTTGTTTGGCTCAATTTCGATTACAGGCTGTTAACGGCGAATTGAGCACTTCCGAAAGCCCTGCTTAAGATCTACTTGTATGCTCTCCGTGTATTCTTCCGCCACATGTAAAATTAACATTGCCATGAGCCTGGTATCTTTGTCTATGAGTCGGCCAAGTGAAACTGTGAAATTATTATAAAACAAATGTTTTGCAAATTTTTCTATTTTTTGTATTAAAAACAGAAAACAAGACAAGTAATTTCGGTATTCACAAGTGTTTGCCTGGCAGTTTTAATATAACTTAAAGAAACATGGAACTACTTTCTGTCCGTCGTTACCAATCTTAATGGGCGTAGTTATACATTATGCTTCACGCAGGTAGGAGGAGTGATATTTTTCGAAGATTGATTTCGAAAGCTCTCAACTAAAAGCGGAAAGCCTATAGTCAAGGTCCGGAGTGTAATTCCACGGGAACACGTATTTTTTTTTGCGAAGTAGTACGAGTGAGAGGCGACGGGGGAGCGAGTCGCGAGCACAGCAGGTGAGCAGCTCTGCGACAGGCGACAGGCGGCGGGGTATCGGCTCGCTTGTTTGGCGCACTCGCGCACTATCAGCGATTCCCTTTCAACGCCCCGCCTCATGAATTATTCCGCCCCGCGCTGCGGCCGTCGCCCGAGCCGGCCCGCACATCGCCTATCGCTGATTCGTCGCCCGCCAGCCCGCCTGCCGCCGTTGATGGATTTTTCATCGTATTGAATATTCATGGTTGCACGGTGCATTCATTTGCCGGACAGGGAGCGGGGCGGATTACACACACGCCGGACATCGTCATTCGATTACCGCTTCTTCCTGAGCCGTAGGCCTGCGTGATGCATTCCGCCGTATCTGTAGCTTCCTCGTACCCGCCCGCTGGCCTCGTCACCACCGAGGTCAACTGTACTGTAACTATAGTATTTATACTATAATTTACACTTTTGTACTATGTACTACAGCACAGCTGGCCTCATCACCACCGAGGTCAACTGTACTATAATTATAGTATTTATACTATAATTTACACTTCTGTACAATGCACTACAGCACATTCATTATAGTACGCAAGATAATATACTTTAAAATGAGCCCTACAGAGTATCATGAAACTCATTCACAATGGTACATACATACTCCATACGTCAACGCAGCGAGCATACGGACAAGAAAACACTAACACAAATGCTTTATAAATAAATTTCAATATAAGTAATAATAGAAACACCTAATACGTTGAGTACTAAAGTAGAATTTTTAATAGCGTCTTTAGTATGATATTATATATTTATGATTTGTAGAACATTATATAGAAAGCTGAAGCTATTTACGAAAAATACAGAACACAGTAACTCTGAAATAGCTTCCAAAAGAATTTTCGTTGACTTACTATAATTGTGTACTAAATACTATAATTTTCACAGACTTTTACTACTTTTTTAACTTCCGAGGTTCACATCCCTGCTCACCACTGCTGGCCACTTGCTTTCATTGGCGGCTGCTGTTCAACCGAAACAATCTGTACTGTAGTAAATAACTGGCTCAACCTGTAAGAACAGTAACTTTGACGTAATACCTTCTGCGTAGCCTGAATTAGGGATGTTGAGAATATATATGTATATATATATATATATCGAAATAACGTTATTATATCAACGATAAAATATATACATCGTCGATATAGTTCAACAATAGTATATCCAAAACCATATCTTTTTCCAGATACCGGAAATAATTATTTTTTAAATGCTCTTTTAACAAGCTCTGTTTTGAATAAAAACATTGAATGAAAAAAATTACTATGGTTACTTTTAGAACATGCCGCAATACCTCGTGTCCTCAGTATGTAATATTTAGAGCTGGTGTACACAGTACACGGTAGACTTCAATGCTATAAGCACCCAACAGCAGTTTGTCAACTGCCATTGGCTGCTGTCTGCTTGAGAAGGCGATATTTGACGGGGCCACTCAGAATTCGGCAACATCGGCACGGCTCCTGCGTGATTCGTGTGCAGACAGTTGGCACGTGTCAGCAAGTAATTCAGCCAATCAAGATAGGTAAACGACCCTACAGTGTTTTCAAGTATAACTTGTCTTAAAATCTTTTCGCTAAATGACACTACCCCCAGTAACACTACGTCGCCTGAATTTCACCGGGGGCCGCTGTGGTGCAGTGGCCAGACCACTCGTCTCCCACCTAGGCGAACAGGGTTCGATTACTGGTGGGGTCGCTCCCGCTAATTGGCGAGGAGAAACAAACTTCATACTTACTATTGGCTGAGTTCACTTCACGTCGTTAAGTTTGGGCAAGCTCGTGTAGCTTCGTACTTAGTAACCTTCCAAACTAAACTTCATGAGGCCTCACGAGGCTTAAACTAGAATGGACTGAGGCTTGGAACCTCACAGGAGCGAGTGTGTTCATACAGCCCTAAGTGGCACGCGGCCAATAAGGTCGCTACCGGCAGAGTGAGAGAAGTGCCACTATTCATTAACATCGAATTATAAGAGTTTGGTAAACATTTGTGGACACTAAAAATATTCATTTTGTTTTCTGCTTTTTTATGCATATCGATACCTCAGTACGAGAGTGTTGAAACTCAAATGTGTGAATATTTTAATCAATCACCTTACAATATGCAACGCATAAATCTCTGCAACAGCTGGAATACTGATGGCTACACTTTGGGGTTGAATAACGTGACATGACAATGCACAGGAGTAAGGCATTTTGTCAATGCAAAATTGTTCCTCCTGGAAATCCGCATATTTCGATTTGTAACACTATTGTGCTGAGGTATCGATTTAAGTGTAGAAGTGTAAGAAGAAGAAAATTTTTGTTAAATATTAATTTTTTCTGTAATTTGGCATTTTCATTCGACCGACTCACAGACAAAGTTAGCAGGCCAATGACAATATTAATGTTACATGTTACAGAAGAACACACGAAGTGCATACAAGTACTTCTCAACCTGTCCATGCCCGAGAACATGTTTCACACCAACGATATGTATGGTCAGCATTGTACATAACAAATAATCTGAAGCTACTGTTTGACCGTCTGTCTTGTGAGAGTTCTGATTTCCCGAAGTTTCTGCATCCGTCGTTTGTGAACGGTCAGAGATGACAGCAACGAAAACGCACTGCGTTGCTCATTGGCTGCGAGGAGCAAGCTCGAGACGTGTACAGCGCTCATAAAAACATTGAAGGATTGCAACATTTGAGCTTGTTAATTCGGGACTGGACTGGTTATCCGTTTCATTCCCAAGTTAATATATAATTTCTAGTATTGCAGATTAGGGAGTTTTTTATGTGTACTATACTTAAGCTGGCATAGAACTTGTTTCGATGCCACAATCAATAATCTGTAGTCTTTGTGTTCGGATATCAGTAATATGAACCAGTCATAACGTAGCGCATTAACATGGTTTAGGAATCCGTTACGCACAGGGAAGTTAATTGGGCACCGAGCCTTACAGAGTACGGCACCGGTCAAATATAACCTTCCTGTGCAACATGTTTACGAGTGTCTATAACGGGCATAGAAGGGTTATGCGTGGTTCTCAAAAGAGCTCAGTTCTCCGCGGACTGGTGTAGCTGCAGGTATGTCAGAGCGGGGCTGAGAGTCTGGCCCGCGAGGGGGTCCGGGGATCGATACCGCAGCGGCGCCATCTGCATCGCCCGCGGCATGCCGCTGTGGCACCCCCCTCCCCCACCCGCTGA
>NQII01005012.1:95521-111860 GCA_002778355.1 Clitarchus hookeri | reverse complement strand
CCGCTGAGCATATTTTCATTCATCCCCCACCCCACCTTAGCCCCTGGCAACCGCTAATTTCATGTTTCATGTATGAGCGGCCAGGCCGCGGGCGAGATGTCCCCCTGCCTGTCGTCTGAATCTGCGGCCAGCCGACACCACTACGCTACACTAAGCCACACTATACCACACCTGCCTGTTCTCTACGCGCACTATCTGCACACTTATTTAATCACAACTTTGAACAATTAACCCTATGTATATATATATATGCATATAGGGTTCGCTTCTTTCCTAAATATGCCATATATCACAACCGTTTTATACTTCAGTTGCATAAACGTTTCACTGGCTGCACGGCAAATGCCGACCACAAGTACAGCGCTTATCAAAATATTACTTGATTGCAACACTTGAACAGAAAAATTAAATTGGCATTTAAATGAAACAAAACTGCTGTATAATGGCATGTTAGTAATCAGGAAACTAAAGAAGAATATTTGGTGAGTGATTGCATGTTAATCAGATTGCAAGGTAATTGATAAGAAATTTCGTTAATGGAATTACTACATTTGCCTCAAAATGTACTATTCTTAAAAACTTTGATGTGAATTTTTTTCAAGGTATTTTACTTATAGAAAAATAAAGCCGACAAAACTTTAGAACTGATTTTGAACCATTTTCTGCCCAATTTTAGGGAACCGCTTAACAAGAAATTATTTACTCAGTTCTTGATAGAGGTGATATGTTCTCTGGCTCAGATCGCAATCCTTTCAGGTACATTTTCTAACATATGGGACGCAGCACAGGGAGTGTCTGATGATGTACACTGTACATGGTAGAAAACACCGTACAATAAGGCAAGTAGCTACTTCACATGTGACATATCATTCCTTGTTCACACTATATTGCCTAGTATCATAAACAACTACTACCATTAACAACCAACATATATCATTGGTCCCGATATATGATCAAACGTTCTACCGGCACTAGTACAACTCTGGACAAAAATTTCGTTCGTTGCAACACCTGCAACAGTAGACATTGACATGATCAAAGTCATGGAATAGCAGTGCGTACAGGTAATAGTCGGTGGGGCCACTGTACAGTTACGTCTAGGAAATGCCCAGACACGTATCAGTTGTGCTCTGACATGGCGTGAGTGTGTGCTGATCATGGCATTATATTGCAGTCCTTCATGGACTACAACGATGGGATATGCCAAGTTTCACTGCCCGAAGGCCGGCACACCCTTCATCCCCCAGCACTGCAACTGCACTCTGATGAGTAAGACAGTGCACGGCACTTTCTCCTCTTCTGTTCTTGGTGCCTTCTGATCCGTGTTGTTCTTACACGGCTTTCAGACGGTTTTCTCATGTGAAACCTCTCCCCCTCTCCAATCGGCAATACTCTGACTTCATCTAAAAGCCTTTAACCGAGTATTAACTCATGGGTCATCGGAATTTTCGATTAACCACTGGTCGAACTCTTCCAATCTTTTCCTAACTTTTGTGGCAAATCTATTCCATAGTTTGCGCATCTCTTCATTTCCCATCACCATTCTTGGCTCAAGCTGCAGTACTCTCTGCTCTGCCACTCCCTCTAGCCACATTCTGATGTAATCAATCTTGATACATTCCATAACATATGCTCCAATGTATCATCCACGCCACGTGCTTCACATAATGAAGAAGTGAACAAACAAAGACTATGCAGTTTGGCTTTAACCCTTTTAGTCCCGAATTAATGTACGAGCTGAAGTGTTGCAATTGTTTAATTTTATCATTTGCAGTGTCCTTGTGTCGAGCGTGCTTCTCGCAACTAGTGAACATCGTACTTGTGTTAGCTGATATCAGCAGTAACCACTCACAAATGAGAGGTGCAGAGTCTTCAACAAATCAGATTTCTCACAATGATGTCTTTAAAAACCCCGGGTACCGATTGCTTGTTGTGTACAGCGCTGACCACAAATATCCTTCGTGAGCAACATGTCCTTGATTATGGACACAGGGACTGAAAGTGTTGAAGTTACAATTACCCATATATAGTTGCATGCTGTAATGGCTCGTGGTTATCCATTTCCTCTTCAACCTTTCAGCAATGCTAGGCATCAACTCATATCCCTCTCTCTTGCCATATATCAAGGTGTCCTGCCTGTATTCCTTCCTTTCCTCGATGGTGAGTCTTCCTTGTCTTGATCTTTCAGCCGCCAATCTTCTTTCATGTGCAAGTAGATCCCCAAGCAGGACACCTGCTAGTACTGGGAGTTACTCTTTGGCAACGGTTTTACATGCCTTAACTACAGCCAACATTGCCGACCTCTGAGCACTTATGAGCTTCCTGTTGTGCCACATAAGTTCAGCTCGACTATGCCACAGTACTGCCCATATGCTATTATGCCTTCAAGTAGAGCATTGTATATTTTGCACCATGTGACAAAGTTAAAGCCCCACTCTGTATTTCCAATCGCTTTCAACTTGTGGAACACAACCACCGTTTTCCTTGTCACATAATGTATGTGGCTCAGGGAGTTCTTCTTATCAAGTACCACGCCAAAATACTTAAATTCATGTGTACAAGGTGGAGAACCTCTCTGTTGAATCTTAAAGTTGGTGGTCTCTGCAAATTTCCTTTTCAATAACATTATCTTTGTCTTGTTTGCCGAGAAGCTCAGCTTGACCAATGTGGCCCATTAGTTAATCCATTCCATGATGATCTCAGCTTTTTTTTTTTTAGCTGTTTCCTAACTTTCCTGGCCACCAAGATTAGACCATCATCTGCATAGCAAACTATGTTGCTACCTTCAGGCTGAGGCATCTCCAGCAGTCCATCAAAGAGGATGTTCCAAAATATAGGCCCCAGGACCGACCTCTGGGGTCATCCTTTCCTTAGTATCTTACTAACTTGCACACTTTTCGCAGAGAATCCTGTTACTCTGTCCTGAAAGTAATCCAGCAGCACTTCATAAATGTTCGCAGGACATTGTTTCTGTTTTAGCCGCCACATTACCTCCAGCCGCCAGGCATTATCGAAGGCTCTCGCGATGTCCAGGAGGATCGCCATTACATACTTCTCTTCACATTCCATAACTGCTTTCTTCACATCGTGTATAGCGAAGTCACATCCAGTGCTTTTCTAAAACCATACTGTTTCTCTCTCAAAGCGCTATTCACCTAAAAAGCAGCTACAAGCATTGTGTTCAATAAATTTTCGAAGATCTTACCCATCACTGGAAGCAACGTCAATGGTATGTAAGACTTACACACAGCTGGATCTTTTCCTTTAACATTGTACAAAATTCTGACCACTCCTTTCTTCCAAGTACGAGAGAACTCTCCCTCTGCCAAATGGCGATTATAAATGTTAAGAAGTTGCTTATTAAGTAGGGAATAACTTCGCTTTATTATTTCTGCTCTAATCCCATCCATACCTGNTAAATGTTAAGAAGTTGCTTATTAAGTAGGGAATAACTTCGCTTTATTATTTCTGCTCTAATCCCATCCATACCTGTCGCTCTCCCTTTCTTCATAACATACACCACCGCTTGCAGCTCCTCTAAATCGAAGTCAGGTGCATCCTCTTCAATGNCGCTCTCCCTTTCTTCATAACATACACCACCGCTTGCAGCTCCTCTAAATCGAAGTCAGGTGCATCCTCTTCAATGGGCACCTCTTCCATTGATTCTTTCTTCCGAGAGTGCACCTCGTCCTCAGAATCAAGGTTGTCTTCAGACAACAGTGTGAACCATGCCTTATTTTAAATATGTCATCATTTCCCCATTTACCTTTAAACTTTGGGGAGGGGATGTTTTTCTTCACATTTTCAGTAACTATCTTATAAACCATCCCAAAGGGGTCATTACCCATTTTGGTGACAAATTCAACCCACGATTGTCTTCCTTTGCCTGACTGTTAAAATATGCCTGGTTCTGCCTTTTGTATTCTCTTGCAAGAATATCTCTTTCTTCTCCTCGAGATCTATGAAGTATCCTTTCTCTTCTAAGGTTTTTCCCATCTTCCTCCAACTATTGATCCCACCATGAAAAATTATGAAGTCCCTGTCTTGTTCTCTGGAGAACTTCACACANCCATCTTCCTCCAACTATTGATCCCACCATGAAAAATTATGAAGTCCCTGTCTTGTTCTCTGGAGAACTTCACACACCTTTTTAATAATACCAGTGATTTCCATAACTTGTTCTTGCACATTGCCTTCTTGGAATATCCTCTCATGCTGTCTTTTATACTTCAACAGAGCCAGGTCGAAGGATTTCAGTCTGCATTTCTATGAACATAACGATATTCTGTCTCCAATGTATCGTGTGTTACTCTTCTGTCTTCACCGCAATTTTGCAATATCTCAAAAATGATCAGCCTGTGGCCACTGGAGCTATGTTCTGTGACTTACCAGACACTTCTCATCCTATTGGCTTTCCTGTTCGTTATTATCGTGTGTATATAATGCTCAGTACCAGGGGCTTGTGACACACATGTTGGCAATTCTCCTTCTACATTAGCAACTTCCAAATCGTTTCCCAATATATNCCATCTTCCTCCAACTATTGATCCCACCATGAAAAATTATGAAGTCCCTGTCTTGTTCTCTGGAGAACTTCACACATATTTTTAATAATACCAGTGATTTCCATAACTTGTTCTTGCACATTGCCTTCTTGGAATATCCTCTCATGCTGTCTTTTATACTTCAACAGAGCCAGGTCGAAGGATTTCAGTCTGCATTTCTATGAACATAACGATATTCTGTCTCCAATTTATCGTGTGTTACTCTTCTGTCTTCACTGCAATTTTGCAATATCTCAAAAATGATCAGCCTGTGGCCACTGGAGCTATGTTCTGTGACTTACCAGACACTTCTCATCCTATTGGCTTTCCTGTTCGTTATTATCGCGTGTATATAATGCTCATTACCAGGGGCTTGTGACACACATGTTGGCAATTCTCCTTCTACATTAGCAACTTCCAAATCGTTTCCCAATATATACTGACTAACAACTTCCCCATTATCATCAGTCAGTGATGAGTGCCACATCTCAAACCTTGCATTGACATCTGCTCCTAACACCACAGGCTTCTCATGCAACACATCCCACCTGTTGAGGTGGCTTTGGACTTCACCACTGAACTGGAAATATGAGGATGTCAACTTTACAGTTATTCCTATATATTGCACTTGAGCACATACATGGTGTGTAAACGATACGATTCGCAACATCATAACATCCATTTCCATATTACCTCTTAATATTCTAGCCTTGGGCATGCTTCCACTTGTCAATACTGTGGCCTTAAGTCCAGCCATCTCTTCACATGGGTCATAGGGTTCCTGAAACAGAACTATGTCGAAAATATGCTTCACCACTATTCTGTTGAGCTCATAGGTCGCCACTGCTGATCTCTGCAGTTTCACCTGCCCACATCTACTTTTATAAACCATAATAGTTCGTTTAAGCTCCACTGACAGGGCCCTTCCATAGACTGGAAATTCCTGCTGCCAATTCACACTGTGATTTTGATCCATTTGCCTTAGTTTACAAATGAAGCATTTTTCTTAATATTGCTTGTCGTTTCTTTTGGTACATTCCTCAAACTTATAGCCCTTTTCAGCACATCTTGGGCACGCCACTTCAGCATTTCATCTCTTGGCAATGTGTCCGCACTGTTGGCATGTATAGCATCGTGAGGCAGATATGTAGTCTCTGACTCTACAACTATCGTATCCCACAAATACTATGCCATCACTTATTAGTTTATTCCTTATATTAGGATCACATTCCAGCACAAATGTTGACCCTGCCAATACCCTTTTTCCCAGTCCTATGGCTTATTGAGACTTTTCAAAGAAATTTATCTTTATCCATATTTGCAGATATAAAATTCTGCTTGTTTATGGTTTTAACCAAGCTGCTATTATCTTAGGTCCTTTGTATGTAATATACAATTACTTTAGGACTTCTGTTTTAGGGGCTTCCAGTTTGAGACCAAGTTCCTTGATCTTGGCTTAGTTAAGTAACCTCTCTACGGTCTCATCCTCCCCTGCTTCGATTTGTATTCCTCCTTTCCTTATCTCTCGAATATGTCTGATCTTCAAACATCCTCTCCTGGATCGATGGTTTGCTTTATCTTTTCCTTTACTTGTGTAGTTGAAGTACCTTCTTTCTCAGAGAGGCTTTGGTTTCATTTCCTCCCCCTTTATTGCCTGTGCATAACTCTTAATTCCAGGCTTTATTAATTCCTCACCTTTATCAGTGACCACCTTTTTTCTGTTGTTCGCTCCTTAGCATTTCATTGAGCTTCGAATTCTCCATCAACACTTTGTCCAATAAGCTTTGTAGTTTTTGCACTTTAAGCACGAGCCATAGTGCCTGAGTTGCGTTGATCATAGAGTTCTTGCCCAAGAGCCAATCTGTAATTGTAGTGACTATTCCACTGGCCTCAGCATGTGTGCTTTCCACACTTTTTTCGATACCAGTTACAAAGTCTGCTTCAGCCAATGAGTCACTCACATTCTTTCTTCTGCTCAAACAGGAGTTTATTTCGTGCCCTACATTGATCTTCAGGTTGTTCAGGGCCTTTTTAACTTCCTGGAATTCCTTCTTGTACAAGTGCATCTCCGACATATTTTGCTTTCCTGACGGTCTTGCCACTCCATCCCACTGAGGTAAATTCATGTATACTCAATCTTACTTCGTGAAAGACATCTTCTACTTCCACCACTTGAGGCGAAGTTACCCTTCCTACTTCAATTACTTGCATGTAGTGAGGTTCTCCTTCTTTAGGTTCCCTTTCACTCTTATCACCACCATCATCTTCGCCTTCTTCTTGTCCTTCTTCCTCACAGATTTCGCTTATCCATGAATCCACCACATTGCACTGCATGTCACTCATGGGATACCATATAATATATTCTCTGGTACCACTTCTTTTCCTATGGACTCAACCGGAATTCTTCTCAGTCAAAGTCCTTGTCCATCAGCCTGTTGATGGCACCACTGCCAGATATTTTAGTAAATTACCATGCTCAAACAACACTTACAATTCCTTTCGTCTTTCTTTCAAATGCTTTGCATTCAGGTTAAGCAGTAAAGCATCAATTATAGATATCTTCACCTGCTTGAATGGGCTCGTTTTTGAAGACATTGTGCACTTGCATCACTGCAAGTCCTACACTATGTCTTCACAATTCTGTAAGTGCTATTGAATATTCAAGTCCAGCACTTGCACACTTCTTACACTCTAGTTGCACTCTTGTTCACCAGCCAAGTCCAGTACATCTCTGCAACATTCAAAACCATTAACTAATTCCACACCGTCAATCTACTGTCTCAAGTATGAGGTCCCGCACCACACAGGACCGAAGGCCCTTAGGCTAGCGGCCGACGCTGTTTCCTAGCATCCTCTTCGCCATTTGTGTGGAATCGCATTACGCTAATTATAGCAACACACAGATCCCTTGGCGTGGATCCGGTTGGCTGATGACCACACAACACGTTACTCCACACGACCACGCAGAGGTGGGGTGCCAGTGTCGCACATCTGCCAACAGCCAGCATGATAAATTCTCGCGACCAATTGGCATTATACAGGTATTTTCAGTTCGTTTTACCTTTGCAGCATCACTTCGCAAAGGAGGTAATCTTAGGGCGACACAACGGGCGGTACCCTGAGAAAACCTGATAGGATATGCCAGCAGGAAAATGTACCGTGTCATCAGACCCAAGTTGTCAAGAACTGGTTCGAGGAGCATTCCGGAGTATTTTAGCGTCTACTGTGGCCACCTTGTTCACCCGATATGTACCCCATCAAACATTTATTTGATTGGGGGGGGGGGGATTCGCACCCAAGATTCTGCACCTACGAATAGCAGGGAACTAACTGTAGGTAGCTGTCCGGACAGCATGGGTCTACATTTACCCAGAGATGTTTCGTCCACTTGTGGAATCTATGCCACGAAGAGTTGCTTAACTTCGCGCGGCTAGAATAGGGCCTACGTGATACAAGACCCGTATCACATAACTTTTGGCATATCAGTGTTTTTGTCTGCGACTGGAAGGGCTTCTCACATTCGCACAGTACCCGAATTTCATACGGGTGGTAATTTTTTTAATACTTATTAAGTTTTAAAGTCTTAAAAATACGCATGTATTCAATTTTATTCTGTATTCTGGTACTCAATGAACATACCATGAAAATATGTTCCTCAAGAAATATTGTAAGGTGAAAAATACTGCCCAATAACACGTGGATTACCTTTATAAACTGATGAAAACTATTTATTTGGATAGCTGTTGTTATTGNAAAATACTGCCCAATAACACGTGGATTACCTTTATAAACTGATGAAAACTATTTATTTGGATAGCTGTTGTTATTGATGGATGTGAAAATGACCACGCCCTTGAACGTAGCGGGCAATTTGCAACCATTCACCGGTACACCTGATGAGTAGAGACCTGCAAAATTCGTGTTATTATTTNGAACGTAGCGGGCAATTTGCAACCATTCACCGGTACACCTGATGAGTAGAGACCTGCAAAATTCGTGTTATTATTTAACTACAAACTGAACTGCAAGTTACTGTGCGTTTGACCGACTTCAGTCACTGGCCGGAAATATGTCTGGCATACCTCGGAAATTGAGTCAGGAACGTTAGTTCAGCGATGGCGTGACCAATTTCTTCTAAGGAGAACAAGCAGGTAGGTGACGTTGATTGAAGTGCAACGGCCAATGAGATTACGGGCTGTGCTCACTTGTTTACAAGGCAGTGAAGTCGATCCTCTCACCGAAAGATAAGGCGCATTTTGCACGACTCCACTGATGATCTCCGTATGGCGAAAGCAACTTGAAACAGCCAATCGAATGTTGAGCTCAGACACGTATAGACGTTCCACTTCCAGCCTCCTGTTCATAATGTCGTCAAGCGTTGAAAGTGTTAGCAGGCCTTGGTTCTAGGATATAACGTGTTTGCTGGAGCTCAAGACAAGATAGAAGTGAGTCTCCTATGCTCACGACTGCATGACCATCAATCCTGTTGGTCTCTGTATCCCTACTTACATCCGTGCTATCGGCTTCCACAACACCGGTCACGCTTACTATAACGTACGGGGCCGCGGTGGCATCGCAGCTAGAGCCCTTGCCTCCCACCGAGGCGAACTGAGTTACATTCCCGGCTAGGTCACTCCGATTTTCGCACGTGTGAATCATGCCTGGCGATGCCTGGCGAGTTTTCTCGAGGATCTCCTGGTATTCCAGCGCAGCTCCATACTCGCTTCGTTTCACCCTCATCGACTCTTAAGACCTCGTTGTTAAGAGCAGTCCTAATCTGTCCTCTTACTGAACTGAAATTGTCTCGATCATATGGTCTTTCCTAAGTAGAAAAAAATGTTCAGTCCATCTTGTACGTTTGAGTAATTTACATGTTGAGTACTGCCGACAAAACATTACGTCTCCTGAATTTAAATGATTTGTATGTAGTTTGCAGTAACATTACGACATACGCATTCTTTGAAAACACGGACAAAGAAATATTACTTCCCCAGCAGTTTTCATAGACCTCTGCAGCGTAACAGTACGTCTGCAGCACTTGAAGTGTAAATTACTTTAATGAAGTGGATGGATTGTATAGTATTCTACATAGGAAAGAGGGAATGAAGAGATTTGGGCGACTCTTAACATGGAGGTCTAGAGAGCCGACGAGGGTGAAGCGAGGCGAGTATGGAGCAGCGCCGGAATGAAAGGGTGGGGTAAACGGGAGATCCCCGAGAAAACAAGCCGACCAGCGGCATCGTCCGTCACGATTTTCANGGAATGAAAGGGTGGGGTAAACGGGAGATCCCCGAGAAAACAAGCCGACCAGCGGCATCGTCCGTCACGATTTTCACGAGCGAAAATCGGAGAAACCTCGCCAGGAATCGAACCCGGTCCGTCCTAGTAGGTGGCAAACGCTCTAGCCACTACACCACCGCGGCCCCAGTAGTACAGTTAGCGTGTCCCGTGTTGTGTGATCCAATAGGACGGTTGTAAATGGGAATACAGAGAGGAACAGAACTGATGATGATGCGGTTGTGAGTATAGGAGACTCCCTCCTTGCCCGTCTAAAACCCGTCGCACACGGTAAGATGTTCCTTATGACATCGCATGCGTGGAGTCTTGCCTGCCGCTGGCCGTCCTCGTCCAATCTAAACATCGTTGCATGTTTTGCTGGCAAAAGCTGTTCATGATCAAGTAAGGATTTTTCAAACCAACCTTAACAATTTGTCACTGCTCCTACCTGCATATATTTTAACGAGCGCACTGACTAACATGCGCTCAGCTAAGTTGGTAACGATGGAGGGAAAGTAGTTCCGTGCCCTAACGTCGAATTAAGAGTGTTATGTAACAGTTTATGATAACTTAAATTATTTATTTCGCTTTCTATGTTTTTATTGTATCTAAGTGTTAAAATGAGCAGTATTGTAAAATATTTACTTTTCTAATAATTGCACAGTTTCACTCGACCAACGCATTAATAAATAGATGATGATGCCCATGGTAGTGTTAATTTTACATAACGCGGAATAATACATAATGGGCATACAAGCATATCTTAAGCAGGGCTTTCAAAAGTGCTCAGTTTACCGCGAACAGCCTACAGTGTCTTATTTCTCGGTAATGGGAATGGTGCTATTTCCTCTGAGTCTTTCTTTGCTAGTTTCCTGTCTCAGTCGACGAGAGCAAGGAGACGTATCACTTGACTTCATTTAAATGGCAACTTAATTGTTCTGGCGGCGTTTTCGCAACCTACGGACAAGTGTTAACAGATGCATAGCAGNGGAATGAAAGGGTGGGGTAAACGGGAGATCCCCGAGAAAACAAGCCGACCAGCGGCATCGTCCGTCACGATTTTCAAGAGCGAAAATCGGAGAAACCTCGCCAGGAATCGAACCCGGTCCGTCCTAGTAGGTGGCAAACGCTCTAGCCGCTACACCACCGCGGCCCCAGTAGTACAGTTAGCGTGTCCCGTGTTGTGTGAGCCAATAGGACGGTTGTAAATGGGAATACAGAGAGGAACAGAACTGATGATGATGCGGTTGTGAGTATAGGAGACTCCCTCCTTGCCCGTCTAAAACCCGTCGCACACGGTAAGATGTTCCTTATGACATCGCATGCGTGGAGTCTTGCCTGCCGCTGGCCGTCCTCGTCCAATCTAAACATCGTTGCATGTTTTGCTGGCAAAAGCTGTTCATGATCAAGTAAGGATTTTTCAAACCAACCTTAACAATTTGTCACTGCTCCTACCTGCATATATTTTAACGAGCGCACTGACTAACATGCGCTCAGCTAAGTTGGTAACGATGGAGGGAAAGTAGTTCCGTGCCCTAACGTCGAATTAAGAGTGTTATGTAACAGTTTATGATAACTTAAATTATTTATTTCGCTTTCTATGTTTTTATTGTATCTAAGTGTTAAAATGAGCAGTATTGTAAAATATTTACTTTTCTAATAATTGCACAGTTTCACTCGACCAACGCATTAATAAATAGATGATGATGCCCATGGTAGTGTTAATTTTACATAACGCGGAATAATACATAATGGGCATACAAGCATATCTTAAGCAGGGCTTTCAAAAGTGCTCAGTTTACCGTGAACAGCCTACAGTGTCTTATTTCTCGGTAATGGGAATGGTGCTATTTCCTCTGAGTCTTTCTTTGCTAGTTTCCTGTCTCAGTCGACGAGAGCAAGGAGACGTATCACTTGACGTCATTTAAATGGCAACTTAATTGTTCTGGCGGCGTTTTCGCAACCTACGGACAAGTGTTAACAGATGCATAGCAGNGTCATTTAAATGGCAACTTAATTGTTCTGGCGGCGTTTTCGCAACCTACGGACAAGTGTTAACAGATGCATAGCAGATTAATGTTTGTATACAGTTTTGAAGTTATCTGTGTAATCAACCCAATTCTTTGAAATGCATTGCCATTACACTCCAGTTTCCGTTCTTTCAAGGTAACCATTATCTTGTCTTATTTCGTCTTTTTTTTTTTTTTTAAAGATCCAAAACTGAAAGACGAGTAGTTTAGAAATCTTTATTCGCCATGCAGTTAATTGTTTGTTATTTTCGCCAGCTGACAACAATAGTTATGTCTGCCGGCGGGTACTAGTTGACAGAGTATCTCACAGGGAAACCCGTACCGTGCGCGGCAGAACCAGAGGCGGTGCCCACGAGTACTCAGCTCAGACCTCGAACAGTAAACCTGCGCTGCACTCAAGTGTTAGTATTTCATACANTGCGGTGCCCACGAGTACTCAGCTCAGACCTCGAACAGTAAACCTGCGCTGCACTCAAGTGTTAGTATTTCATACACCGGCGTGCCTGGCGGGGAAGGTTGGAGTTTCCGGGAGCGGCGTGGAGTCAGCAGCGGTCCTGCCGGGAATGTTGAGTCGACGCACTCGAGGGGGAATCAGACAGCGAGGGTTGGCAGCCCTGCGGGCGCGGCCTGCCGACGTGGGCACACGCTCTCGGTAAGCTGCTCCTCCCTCGCAGGCCTGCCAACCCATTAACCGCTCCTAGAGCTCAGCGACGCGGTGTGGGCGAATCTAGTTCCGAGTTGCGGCTTTTAGCCTAACTTCGTTCAGCTACATAATTCCCTCCGCCTCGCATTCTCAGTCTGCGCTCTCATTGTCGGCAGCAACATCCTCGGGCGAGATACCCGCCTACTTACCGCTCCTCGGCTTTTCAAGTCGCCGGTCAGAACCTCGCGGAAACTTGGTCACGCCACAGAGAAGTTAAGAATACAGAAGCGAAATTGCATGACGGTTCCTTTGACGTAGAACCGCGGTGGTGTAGTGGTTAGACTAAAGTACCGGGTGGAATCTGCGTGTTCCACTCCAAACCTCCTCTCCTGGCGGCCGACACCAATAACATGGTTATACTAGGAGTGCTGAGTTTCTAACTTGCGTTAAAATTCCACAAACAAAAGCTATAATCGGTTATTTTTGTTCTTGAGGTAACACCGGGAACTTTACAATTTTTTCTGTGTCCGAAATGATTATACAGAGCCAAAAAAACTGGTACACCTGCCTAATTAATAATGTCCTTTGTAGTCCCAGCAGTATTTATCACTTCACTGACAGTATTCAGGTCATTAATGACAAGATTCAATACATGGCTTGTACAGTGGAAAAATAGGGCTGAAGGATATTTACCATTAATAATTTTCTGAACACCACCTATGTGACCTGCCATTTGTTACGAACTAGCTTTTCAGCTTGCTCCTACTTGAATGTATTTAGGGACGTAGCTCAATGATGACTCATGAATCGGTAGAGCACAGCATTATCTAATGAGGTTTTATTACATGAAGATTATACAGTTGCTATTTAAATTACTATTGATCGGGGGAGCTTTGAATTGAATACCGAGATGATTATTTAATCACATTATTATTCACGCCATTTTAATTAAACCTAACTGGAAAGTCATCACCTTGTTGCAGCCGGAGGCTGATTCTGCGAGACGGTTAACGCCGGCCCGACACACCCATCTTCCTGGTCTGCTTCGCTGGTCGGGTCGTCCAAAGGACTAAAGACGAAAGACGCTCGTTCCGGGTGTTACGCCGGCCTATATCAAGCGCGTGGTTCTGCGACCCCGCTCAGCGACCGGTGGAGGGGATTTCTGCAACTGTCTTCTTTCGCAAGGATCGACGACCATTTGGTGGCGTTGCAATCCCGCTCGTTTCCAGGTTTAATGTTTGAAGGTGTGATCAGGCAAGCCGTTCAGCTAAGGCCTGATCACATCATAACAAATTGCAGCACACCCGTCGTATCCTTGGCCAACAAGTTTATTTAAATCAAAATTACAATCTTGCAGGAAGCGAATAATAGTTTCCGAAATGGCTTTTGCGTTCAATTCTTGTACCCGGTACATATCCGAGGAATTCTTCATAAATTATTGTTTTTTTTTATCATCTTTATCATAACGTAGATAGCGAACACCAATCGATAATTGCTCTGTGCCACTAATATCTGCAGTCTCATCAGCCAAAACCGAAAAAGCCGAAGCATGTTTCACCTCCTCAATTATTTTGCTTTTCAGAACATCGGAACAAATTTCAATCAATTCGTTTTGAATTTGATGCGATATGTATAAGGAATTTTTTGCTCCTGATTCTAAATGATTCTTCAAAATCTCGTCTCCCGAGTCAACTCGAAAATGTAGCAGGTCAGTAAAAACAGAACCCTCGTACACTTTCCCGCGAAGTGGAAGGTCATGTCGCCCGCAAAATAAAATTGTTGATACGATAGATCGAAGTTTTAAACGATTTTGTTCAACTTCTTTGTGATATGCCGTATTTAAAGATTCATGAACGCTTAGTCCCCTTCTATCCATGATATTTTCAAATGTATTTGACGAAGCCAGTGCGTCACAATGCCACTTACTTGTCGCATGAGACTGTGCAGCTTCATGAAACTTTTGATATTTGAGGCAAGGAGAAACTATAAACTGTCCTTGTAGACCGCGCTGCACTGGAGGCCGAAATAAAACACATATCCTACACAGAGGTCCCTTTGCTATAGCTGAGTAGGCTAACCACGGATATGTTGTAAGCCATTCATGTCGGAAAGCTCGTTTAGCATCAAGGTTAACGTCATTTTTAAAATTGTACGTTTTACTAGGGTTCCAAGGATGTCTTAGTAATTTCAAACGTAGATCATCATTGACTTGATAACCGAGGTCCAAACACAACCCAATATCCAATAATGAATTAGTTGTGCTTCTGCTAGAAAAATCGAGCGATGCATCTGCTTGAAAATATTTACGCGCAGAGCTGGTATCTTTAAGCAAAAAATATTTATATATAATAAATAAACTAATAAATTAACGCATTCAGAAAAAGAAATCGAAAATATTTCATGAAATGATATTATGTATACTTTAGCAATTTTTGTGATAACAAATCAGTTAACATTTAAGTAGTGATTTTAAAAGTTTTTATTAACTTATNGTATACTTTAGCAATTTTTGTGATAACAAATCAGTTAACATTTAAGTAGTGATTTTAAAAGTTTTTATTAACTTATCATTCATTATTTAAACTCTTGTATTATTTTGGAAAGCTTTATAAGTTGCAAATTTAGTTGAGACTTTTTTTTTTACACTGTTTTATGGGTACTGGTTACTATTTTTTTCTTTCAGTGTAGTATAACAAAAATGTGAAGTATTTTCTATTATTATTTCATTGTTTTAGTCTTATTTTCCTCTGTATGCGGATAATAAACAATACATTAAATGACTTGGGTAGAAACACCAACACAACATACCTGGACTATCTAGTCTGTCTGTATCCGGCCTAGATATCTTAATATGAGGTGAATCATCTTCATCAGAATGACGATTACGTTTTTTTACACAAAAAACGTCTTATGTCACTTATAACTTGAAGAAAAATTAATAAGCTACCCAACAAATTACCTAAAAAGGACTATAAATAGAGTCGCTGTTTAAGCNTATAACTTGAAGAAAAATTAATAAGCTACCCAACAAATTACCTAAAAAGGACTATAAATAGAGTCGCTGTTTAAGCAGAATTATTACAGACAACTGATTTGCGCAGTATCGACAACTACAATTATTAATAGGTACAGGTTTTTAAGGCCCGAAGGCCAACACACCCTCCATCCTCCCACACTGCAACTGTACTCTGATGAGTAAGACAGTGCACGGCACTTTCTCCTCTTGGTCTCTTCGGGCCATTCACTTTNTGCAACTGTACTCTGATGAGTAAGACAGTGCACGGCACTTTCTCCTCTTGGTCTCTTCGGGCCATTCACTTTTCTTGGTGCCGTTACTCGGTTTATCTACCGGTTTTCTCAAAAACCTGCCCTCCTCGCCAATCAGAGATACTCCGACATTCTTATTTAGAAGCCTTTACCTGAGTACCACTTTATGGGTCATCAGAAATTTGTTCTCTTTGCCATGTATCGTACTCCTCTAATCTTCTTCCAATTTTGGTGGCAAATTTGTTCCACAGCTTGTTGAAAACTTCATTTCTCATAACATTTTCCATGTCTAAGTGAATGCCCTTTTCTTCCATTTGTACTTCTAGCCAGCTCCTGATGTCTTCGGTCTTGAGACATTCCATTATTACATGCGGGACCGTGTCGTCCACTCCGCATGCGTCACAGAGTGGAGATTAATAGGTGCAATTAGAACAGCGTGAACTGACGCAGTCGCAGGCGGGAAATCCCCCGCATCCGTCGCGCGGCAGCGGGGATTCCCCGAGCAATAATGCCAACCATCGACTACGGAGATTAAGTATGTTTTCGATGAGCGAAATATATTCAATCAAATACCCGCG
>NQII01005012.1:77624-90423 GCA_002778355.1 Clitarchus hookeri | reverse complement strand
ACGACGAGCTCTCGCCTCTGTTGCTCCGGGCCTTCAAGACGACGCAGCTCCGGCACAAAGACGCCAGGCGTCAGCGCCTCTATTATGCCACCCCGCCCTCCCCCGCGGCCAAAAAGTGTTTCATTACATTATTTACACTCCCGATTCCGCTCGCCGGCCCCAACTCCTCATGCATCTTTCACTATGACTTCTCTCTCTCTCTCTCTCTCTCTCTCTCTCCTCTCCGCCGCAACAGTTATTTATTTCGCCGCCGAGGCAAACTTTTACAGCTCTTTCCTCTCCCCAGCCTCCAGCATCGCCTCGACAATTACCTTTTCCCTCTTGTTTCTTTGTGTACCTGGGAAACACTGCGTCGACACTGCCAGTCCGTCCTCCGTGCGTCGCGAGGGTAATTACATATTTATGTCTCCCCTCGAGTGCGACTGCTGCGGTAAGTTTTAGAAACAACGACGTCTTTAGGCGAGAAGAAATGTGGCTGTTCTCCGCGCGGTGGCGAGGCTTCCGTGTGTGACGGAAACCATCAGCACGTGACGTCACGTGACCCAATAAAACGCTGCGTCGGCGACAGAACTCGAACGTATCAGACAGACACTTCTGCTAGACTGTGCAGGCCCATACTCCCGGGACGCTCAACTGGCGCGTTGGCGATTTCCGCCGACGACCCGCCTCGACGTGGCTGAGGCGACCCTGTACTCTTGTGACTCGCCTGTGAAAATAAAATATTGTCTAAAGACAAGCCTGAAGTATCTGTAGCTGCTGAAACTGATTGTGAAAACACGCGTTTTTAAACACTTCCCACGCCGTTTTCAGAAATGTTCAAGTACTCTGAAAAGGTGTTTCTAATGAAAACACTCAACAGGCTTAGTCTGAAGTGTGTGTCCTTTTTTTGATGAGCAGATTTGGTGCGCGTTTAATAGTTTCGTGCGGAAACGTGTACTTCAAGTATATGGACCCCTTTCTTTGGATTATGAACTACTCCAGTTGTATGTTGCTAGGCGAAGCCGGTAAAAACGTTCTTATGTAGCAGCGATTTTTTTTTTCAACGCACTACTCTACTGTGTGAGTTTACGAGAACCGGCTTTTCAAGACGGTTGTGAGCTCAAATCTCTTCCATATTTCGAACATGCTTATATACCCAAGTTTGTACGTTGAGTGGATAGTATACAAAGGAGTTCGCCACAATCCGATCATAGAATACCTAAGAATACAGAGCACCTTACCAGGCGGCATTTAGATAACCGGGGCAGTTGTCAAAAATACTTATGATAACTGTCAAGAACGTTGCTACCTTTAGTATGCGCTGTTTGACAGATGTGAAACAGCCTCTTACGCTGCGAATTACAGCCGCGCACGCCAGCAAAATGGCGTCATTGAGCAGCAACATGCCATAGGCCTCGCACCCACAAACTGCTTATAGACTACAGTGCACCATTCCTCTTGAAGCGTGCCGTTAGTAGCTGCCACGGCAACATGCTGGTGCTTCTTCGCCTCTATCAGTGGTCCCTCTACGACGTGACCAGAAACAGCAGGCACGAGAGTTCTTCCTGCGCGAGTGTGCAGTCATGACGGGAGCCGGGGAGGATGAGTGTGGGGTGTGGCGGTGAATCACCAGCTCCTAAATGAAGGCGCCATGGCAGGGCAGGGCCTTCCCCTAGCGCAGGACGATCGCCATGGGTCGGACACGGTGTGGAAGGACTCTGGGGTCACCTCCCCCCACACGCGGCACCTGATGTCCTGGCAAGGAATCCCATTACCCCCCTCCACTAACCCCCAGCCACCACGCCGGCAAATTGGACGTGTGATATGTCCGCCTCTCTTCCGCCCCCACGTTGACGTCTTACCAGCCGCCGCCGCTCGCTCGCTTGTGGTACAGCACCGGCAATACGCCCGCCCCCACTGCAACACTTCTCACCGACCACGACGCTACACCTGGAAGACTGGAAACACAATGCTGAAAAAATTTTCCTACGTACAATCTGGGACTGTGCTGCCATCTGGGACTGTGCTGCCATCTGGGACTGTGCTGCCATCTGGGACTGTGCTGCCATCTATGAAGTTTCCAATGAAATGGTAGTGACGAAATGCAGAACTTCGTAATAAATTCAAGCAAGAGTTCGAAAAACGCTTTTAAAAATACGGGTTGGGTCACTACTTATTTGGTTGAATTATCAAAAGTTAGGCTATATTAATGTGAAAAGAGAGTAAACCTCTCCCTGATAAATATATGAGTTGATAATTTTATTTCCCTTGATATTTTACGAAATCCACTGTTATACCTGCACAAAATCTTCTATATAACAGATCATAATCTTATTTTTTTACACTTAGCAATTTTCAATGCTGTCATAACAAAAATGATAAGCTATTTTACTAACAAAAATTAAAATTCTTACAAATAAATTGCTATTTTTGTACTTGGAACACATTTGCAATCTCCCTGTGAGTAATGACGGTCTGTAAAGATTTGAAGATAGTTGAAAACAAACTGTAGGAATTTTAAGACTTTTACAACAGTCTGAATGATAAAAAATACGACTGGTACTTAGAATTATTTTTTATAATTGCCGCATTTACTGAATTTCAGAAGTTGGCCGAAATGCTGTATGCGAATTCATCACAGCAGCTCGTACAAGAACTGTTTCTTGCGGAGTTATCTGTAGGAAACACTGTGTGGTCGCTTGTGAGTACTTGCGCCGTCCTCGCTGCTGCAGATCTTGTTGGTGCAGCTAACGTTCTACAAAGTACAGTTAGACCTCGGGGATAAACACGAGCTATCGGTGCAGTGGCGAGGGCAGTTCGGACTGAACATGTATAGCGCATTCACACTTCTCTGAAGACAAGCTGAAGTTCTACTTCCACGATCTCCTCCGCCTCGTGCAGACAAAGCATAATCGAGACTAGAAAATTACACCAAAAGCGACAACGCACCGCATTCGTGCGCACTTGGAGTAATAGCATTTTTCATAAGAACTATTTCTTACTAGGCATTACCAACACACCTATTTTCTCACCGTTTTTTATCATTTGTAGATAAAATATAAATACGCCTTCTATTTAGCTAAAAAATAAGGTGCTTTTACATTATTTCATGTTTACACAAGTATGAGACGCTTGTGACATAATTAGAAAACAACCGTTCACATCGTGCATGGAGTTATTAAATAAAGGTTTGATTCGAAAAGTGTGAAGAAACTGCGAGTGGACTGTACAAGTATGTTGCATGCAAAGCGGAAACTTTTGGAACCGCCTGTTGTCGGTAGAGAAGTGAACACGAACAGTGAAACGACGCGTGGCAATGGCCATACGTGCGGATTTGAGGAGATGGCACGAAGTAAGAAAACCCGTGCTACAATTCTTGTTGGTTTGATTGTGGTAGGAATGCATGCACGTTATGAAACAGACTACCGTGTTGAACTCTCCATTCCTCTCAGCACGCCCTTGACCAGGCAACTCTGACTTTAAAGAGTACTCTTTCGAGAGAACGCTCTTTCGCACAACCTAGCGAGAGCACTGCATCGCGCTCTCTCAAACTCTCGCTCTGTGAAACTGAGAAAATACTCTCTCTCGTTCTTCTTCTGACACGCAGACAGCTGATGCCAAAAAGCCGGGGAATCATGTTAGGCTAAAACCACAGTCCTAGCTATTGGAGATAATTTATATTTTTCCAAAAGAGTTCACAATAATTATAACAATACAGGAATAGTTTTTAGGGCGTAAAATACCACTATTTTTGTTTTATACATTTCCCCCACGTTGCAGAAAACTTTGTTACAAATACTTAACGTAACAAGTATTTATAAATAGACAGATAAGTTAATCCGTAGACTACTAAAACCATCAGGGGCCGCGGTAGCTGAGTGGTTAAACTACTCGCATCCCACCAAGGCGAATCCCCTGCTGAGCACCTCCCGGATTTTCGCAAGTGGCAATCGTGCCGGACGATGCCGCTGGTCGACGGGTTTCCTCCATCTCCTGTTTCCCCTGCCCTTCATTCCGACGTTGCTCCATAGTCACCTCAATCCCCCTCATCGGCTCTCAGTACCTCGCTGTTGATATCCGCCCAAATCTCTTCACTCACTCAATAAATGCACTTGTTTTATCGTGGCCAACTAAGGGCGGGACACGCTTTATCACCCCCGCATCTGTGCCCTTTCTGGGTAATGCAGGGGTATAAGTGTTTCCTTATACTGTTAGATTCCCATTTCTTTATTTTGGCCTATGGCTTGCTATCGGGACCGCGCAGTATTTCCACCTGTTTGATTGTATTCTATTACACCTACGTCCAGGTGGCCTGTAGTAGTGGCGTGACGCGGTTATCCTGCCATCCACCCAGTTCCCCTCACTTCCCGGGATATATACACTTTATATCTGTGCTATTGTATAGCGGCACTCACTACTTGACTAATTAACTGATATTATACTCTAGATTCAATCCCTCTGTGTCGACATCCATTGGAGAGGGGAGGGGGCCAGACATATTTTCGATCCCCTCCCCCTGTAGTCAGTCCTATAGTCATTAATCTTGTCTAGATCGTGTTCAGATTCCTTTGCTGTTGTCTGCACAATACCTGGTTCGTTTCCTTGTTATCTCGCCTTGGTCTTTGTTACTCCATTCCACCAGTTCCTTGTTCATCGCCGGTTCGTCATATATTGTGCCAGTTGTGTTGGTACTTGTCTCACGTCATTGTAATTCTGTTAATTTCTTTCTTATTTATTTGATATTTTGCCAAATATTTTTTTTTCCTATTGGAACGTGCCCTAGTTATACTTAATTATTTTGTTTATTCAATTTGAAGTTGTAAAACAAACTTTATCATCTGAAAATTGCGTAATGTTTAAATATTTACCTGTTACATATGTTTATGCTTTTGTTAAGAAAATTAGTTTCTTAATGTTTATCAATTATCTACGGACATAATATTATGGAAGTTCTTAATTTCAGTTAGCAAAATTAAAAACGTCATTTGTGAATTATTATATGTCTTTCTCGACTTTCGAGCTATGTATCGATTAGTCGCACGAGACCATGAAGTCCGGAGCATACCTTGGTATATATAGGTTTCCACCCAGGTTACTTCCGTCTTCGCATTATCGCCATACAGCTTACTTATATATATTGTGGAATCTTTCTTCGTCCTCGTGATGAAATAGTGTTTTATCCGCCGTTTTGGGTAAGTTTGTTTGCTGATATTTTCTTTTATTCATACGTGATCGTATTTTGTGTTTACAATCCTTTTTCAAGCGTTCTTCTACTTTTTTTTTTTTTGCATAGAGGTTCGCCTGATGGCTTAACCTCGTGGCCAACTTCTCCATCCTCCTTGGGATGCGAGTCGCACGCCAAATCGTGGCGTGGTCATGTTGACCAGGATTCCTCTTCCTTGGCCAGCACCGCAGTGCGTCTGTGATGCGTGTTCGACCAACAAGCAACCTCTGAACTATTGTTTTGCCTGCTGCATGTGCTTGCGAGTGCTCAGAGCTTTCCGTCTTCTGGCGCGACGTCTGTTGTTCAACAATTCATTTGTTTCATAGGAACTGTTCAACTGCAAAATAATTATGTTGTTTCAAATTAATTAAAAAAAAGAAATGATATAACAATAATTTTACTGTGAGGTATAATTTCAAATGTATAGATCGCGGGTACCCGATGATATAGTCATGACCATATTATGTTTAAAATTTAACAAAAATAAATTATAACTTGTCTAATACTCACCATATAAAAAAGGAACAAAAAAAGTCTTAACAAGGGAGAATATTATATATTTGTTTGTTTATCTGTTGTTATGGCAAGATAGGGAAAATTAATATAACATTTGTTATAAAGTATTAATTATTGTGTTATTTATTTCCCCAATTATCGCCGATGAATAAAATAATTTTGCAACTATAATGTTGTGATGATAACTAAAAAAAAAAAATTTCAACAACACCTTAAGTGTGCCGAATTTATTTGTATTTATATATACACAGCTCTTTGTAATACGTAAAACAGGAGCACGCCCATAATTTCTGCTTTTACTAAATAAAAAAAACCTAGTCTACACGGAAATGTAGATCACGCCTTCCATGTACGTGCCATCCTCGTGACGTAACGAGGGTGCCTGTGGGTGCTCGAGTTAACGACACCAAGTTGCTGGATAATGTGTTGTCTTCAGTTCACCAGAGACGAGGACAAGGCCCTCCAACTCACCAGTGGCCTGCTGATAATCCAAGTTCCCTGTGATTTCATTTTCAACAAATGCGCTAAAAAACAATGTTATTGTCCTAATTGTCACACAAAATTACAACCAACACACTCGAGCTGTTTACGCACGAAGGCAACCTAACGGACGGCCAAACAAATATATACAGTTGATACAACTAAATATTCTGTTGGCAGCCTTATTTCTGTTGGCCCAACACAGAGGGTTTGTTTACGCGAACGTGTATTTTGTTATATGAACAAAAATAATTTTGTTGCTATTGAGATTTTGTCTACTCAACAAAATATTGTGTTGGGGCAACTAAACATATTTTTGATCCTACACGAACAAATATTTTGTCGGCTGCCCTCTCAGTGTACATAATATGAATCGCCACGCAGTTTCGTTTCTGTATGTTGATCTATTCTGTTGCTACGGTCTGTCCATTCAGAGACATACATTGCAAGCGACAAAGTCAAACTCATTGGCTGGCTAGTCGGCTCAGTGTGATCATGGCATAGAATAGTTCCTACGGTTATTAATAACATTTTAAGTGAAACTCAGCCATTTTAAATGGTGCCGCAGCAGAAATAGTACAAAGACGATATCACTTTCAAGCTCCGCGATGTCAGAATATTTTACACGTTAGCAACACCCTAGGACTAAACATTTGCATTGAGCATTTATAAAAAGTATGACATGCAAAATTTTAAACGCCAAAGCCTCACAACGCAAAAAATATAGATTATAATACTCATACAAACAGAAGAAATTGCTGCGCAATTGCTTTACGTGAAAATACAAGTTAAAATCTGGAATAAGATATTACGTTAAAATGGTGAATCGATGGAGGCAGTCCCTAGACCCTAACCATAGCTCCATCGAATAAGCAATAGACGACGACAATTAGAACACAACAGACTACGCCCAACGCGTAAGTCGTGTGGTAGCACTGTAGCGACAATTAAACTTTAAGTAAATAAATTGGGCAGCAGACAAAAACTATACGCAACACGTAAAGCAAATGGAACTATACAGAGAAGCAAGAAACTAGTTAGGCCTAAACTAGAATTTAGGCAGGCGTCCAAAACCAGAACTTACAAAAATCTGACTCACTGCAAAGCTCAAGCCAAAGACAATACTACGCCACGCTAATATTTAAAAACACTAAACCGACCCACAAATGAAAAGCTGCGACCACGACTCGCCGTTCCACAAGCTCCAGCATAATCAGACGCTCACGCAACTACATTATTAAAACGGCGTCTCATAGCGCCCTCGTTCAAGGACGGGTAAACTGACTATTTTGCCTTAAAATAACAATATATTATTTAAATATGCGTGTAGGCATATATGTAAATATAGACAATTTAAATAATTTCATATTCCCCTATTTATATATACATAATTATGTATAACATTAATTTAAAATTAATTTTATATTTCTGTTACTATGTATACATAATTATCTGCGTGTTGTTTTCTTGCGCGAACGAGTATATGGGTTTTCTCAGAGTGTTCCAAAATCTTTTTACGAATAAATTTTATAGTGGAAGGCCTTTTGTGAGTACAAACTAGGTTCTTTTCTGTAAAAAGAACCGCAATTATATAGAACAAATTACAGTTGGCGTTCTGACACCGTGAGGTGAGCATCGATTTGGAAGCGCTCTATCGTCATACCACGAAGATGAATTGCGAATATGAAGGTCTGCCTTTGCCCTCAACGATCATGGAGCCGCGACCTGCGTCATCGCTAACTGGTTCTCGCCAGCGCAAATTCTGCGATCGAGTTTTCACCTGTGGTTAAAATACTCGTTGGCATGAGAGAACGGCCCGTACGAAGAGTCCCTTCGCGCGATGAAGCATTACGACGTTGGTCCCATGCAGTTTGTGCAAGGCGACACATCGAAAGAACATACCGAGATCTGCAAGGATTTGTCTGCTGGGAGTCGGCAAGTATTGCCGGCAATACCTCTTGCTGCATCGATGGGTACCGATTCTACAGGCGATTATGATCAGACAGTTAATGGTAAAGACGGAAAGAGTGCAGTAGAGTAGGTTTGTGTGGAATGTAGACTTTTAAAACTTTCGCGTTACGTCGGCTCTAAATGCAGATGAGCATACAACTCCTGCTACAAAGAAGACCAAATTTAATATAGAAAACAAAACAGAAGGTGAAGATGATCATGAAGAGAGCATTGAAAGAGAATGAACATGAAGACAGTGGCAGTGCTGAGGACGATGATTACGATTTTCTCGATGCACTGACACACACCTCTCCAACATATTTTCTGCAACAAGCGACATGAAGAAGGCAGAAGACGCAGAGAATACTGGCTAACTATTCCCCGAAGACTCAGATGAACTTATTGATAGACTCGGATATTTGATTGACTTGTAAAAACGTGGGGATCTCTCACTCAGTGTTGAAATATCTTCAATCATTAGAGAACTGAAGGGGAGGGGGATTATAGCACATGGTGTGACGAATTGCTCTCTTAATGAAATTGTAATTACAACATAATAATAAATTAGTATTATAAAAAAATTCCTTTATTTTTCTGTCTCGTGTCCTTTTTTCTCGCACAGCTTTAAAGTGATGCTATGAGCACTCGACTATTAACGGAAATATCTGAATATAGAATTATAATAAAGACTTTAGTATAAAAATGCATGAATAGTGAACAATATATAAAACGTTAAGTCTGTCATCATGTAGAAATTTTGCAGACAGTTGACGAATCGCTTTATTAAATATGTATGGATAGAGACATACGACAAACCCATGGCTTGAATATAGATTGGTGATTGATGGAAAGATTACGAAATATTTATGGAAAGATTACGAAAGATTGATGGAAAGATTGATATTAATATTGCGAAGGTTTGATATGAATATTGCGAAGGTTTTATATGAATATTGCGAAGGTTTGATGGAAATATTGCGAAGGTTTGATGGAAATATTGCTAAGGTTTGATGGAAAGATTGCGAAGGTTTGATGGAAAGATTGCGAAGGTTTGATGGAAAGATTGCTAAGGTTTGATGGGAAGATTGCGAAGGTTTGATGGAAAGATTGCGAAGGTTTGATGGAAAGATTGCGAAGGTTTGATGGAAAGATTGCGAAGGGTTGAAGGAAAGATTGCAAAGGGTTGAAGGAAAGATTGCAAAGGGTTGAAGGAAAGATTGCTAAATATTGATGTAAATATTGGGAAATATTGATGGAATGATTGCGAAATATTGATGGAATGATTGCGAAAGATAGATAAGAAGATTGAAATATTGTGGTGCTGATATCGGCGCTGATAGATGAAAAGATTGCGAAATTGATCGAAAGATTGATAAAAAAACAAGTATTTAATTAATTATTTAATTTTCAATATTTTGTGCAATATTTTGGATTTTATAAAAGTTTTGAAGTTTTTTGGATGCCAGGTTACCCAAGGTCATGGGCACGAGGTCAAGGTCACAGATTTGAGGTCAAGACGAAGGTCATCCAGCTCTAATATGTTGGTCGGAGTCATCAGTGCCACCAAGTGTTGAAAATATAAACAAATAACAAACGAAAAAACCAATATGGAGGGTGGAGTGCATTCGTCAGAATGAGCAAAGGTGATTGGGTAGGTGAGGGGATTGTTAATACTATGTGATTTTTTCGAGGGGGTTCAGTCCTCTGATGGTCATGGTGCTGTCGGAGACTCCCGGAAATGAAAGTTTTTAAAAATAATTTAAAAAAATAATTTATATTTATATTTTTAATAATTTTTTTTTAATCCTTATAAAAATGTTTGGGATTTTTGACGAATTCTTTGGAGTCAAGGTCTAAAGTCGCTGAGGTCAAGATCAAGACAACGTGTAATGTAATATGCTCACTGACTGATGAATTGATTATATTTATACCATTTTTCTCGAGTTTTTTTCAAGGTCATATAAGGTCACAGTTTAGGGTCAAGGTCATCTGGGACCAACATGGTGGTTGGGTGACGTCATAACATGTGGCTGGTAGGTTACAGTCCCTCGACCCCTCTAAGCTCAAACATTTCAAATTTTAATTTTATAATTTTTAAAAAATAAATTTTTAAATAATTTTTTATAAATATTTGGGGATTTTCGGAATTTTTTGGGAATTGGGGAAATACTCTGGGAATTTTTGGGTTGAAGATCAAAGATCAAGGTCAAAGGTTGATGCTACGCCACTGTGGAATACAGGGTGGCTTATAGGGGTCTAGTTAATTCCTCCAAGCACAGACTATAATGTGCCTTGAAGGTTGAGGGTATTTCAATAATGTAGTCTTTGGGCTGTTTCATTTTGAAGGACGAATATGTTGTCTCAAGTTTAAACAAAAACAACATACAGAAACACTTCCGAGGTGTGGTACTCTATTCTGGCTACTCGTATTAACTGTGGACGACTTCGGGGTGGAGGGGGGCGACTTGATACCTAACTCTGCTGGTATTATGTCCGCGATAAGTGAGCTCCGGCGATGTGGGCGGCCTTGGCAAAGGCCCGAATTTGCTGCCATCTCACTGGACTGCTGTTCTACTGACGTACTGAGGTACTGTGGCTGCCGGGGGTACGATGTGCCCCCGGCCGCACTGGCGCAGCTGACCTCTCTCTGCGCGGCGATATTCAACTGTTCTGCTCGAAGGTCTACTGATTACTCCTCTAACCTCTCTGTGCGGGAATAATTGACTGGTTCCCACCTTCTCGCAAAGAGGCTTATATGCTCTCTAGCTTCCCTCCCTAATTGTCGGCACATGTCGCCTTGTTGGGGGAGGGGGTGAGGGGGTAGGAAGCAGAAAAATGCAGCACTTATAAAATGTGCCATGGCTCCTGAAGGCTGGGGAGGGGGAAGGTGGCACCTTTTCCATAGCTTACTCTGTCAGCTGTTTCTCGGTGCGTATTTTCTGATTTCTGGCGAAATACACCTGACACTCGTGATATCTCGGCGCTCAACAGATCTCACGGGCTTGCTAGAGGCGTAGGTGGTGANGGGGGGGGGTGTTTGTGGGAGAGCGCCATACTAATACTCCTAATACGTCACACGTCAAGGTCAATGTCACCGACATTCAACATGGCTAACGAGATGTACTCTGGTCGACCTGGCGAGGGCCGGTCGTGTCGGGTGCTTAGTCGAGCCACCTGTCATTGAACCCCGGACCTCCTACATGTAGATCTTTAATTTTGTTTAATAGTTCATTTATTTTTTTATAGTCTTGGAAGGATTTTTTTATAATTTTTCTGAATTTTTTGGGTTTTTTGGGTTTAGGGTCATTCAAGGTCAAGGGTACATGGTAAATTATAGGTCGTGTGTCCAGGTCAAAAGTCGCCTAGATCCAATATGGCCACCGACCGACCGGAATGACAAACCTTGATGTCGGCTCCGGACCCCCAGCCCCTTGTGCCCGACTCGCCATATATATGTATATTGTACTTTGGTACTAGCTTCTGGAATGCGCAGCTCCGACCACGATGTCATGTGTTCTGAAACATGCCAGACGAGAGAGTGTGTATACATATATGTATACATATATATAACACCGAGTATACTTTGATATCTTTTTATATCAATGCGAAAGTGTGTTTGGATGTTTGTTTGTCCCTCTTTCATGTCGCAACGGAGCGACGTTATTTTTTGCACAGAGATAGTTGGAGGACCGGGAAGTGACATAGGCTACTTTTTACCCCGAGAAAATATCTTATTTAAATTTCTTAATAAAATTCTTATTGGAAAATGAAGAGGTACACAAACGGAATAACAATGCAACGTCATCAATACATCGTCAACAATGTAACGTCGCAACAGAGCAATAGATCGACGTAATTTCAGGCACAGAAATAGTTGGAAGACTGAAAGGTGATATTGGCCACTTTTTATCGCAAGAAATATCTAAAAAAATTTACAAACAATAATAATAGTGAATCGAGTCGGGAAAAGTTTGCCGCCAGCGCGCTCTCTTGCAATACNTAATAGTGAATCGAGTCGGGAAAAGTTTGCCGCCAGCGCGCTCTCTTGCAATACGCTGTCTAAACCGTTAAAGATTGAACAATATCATGTAGTAAAGCATTTTGTAGAATAAAAAGACATAAAAAAAAAAAACTCCGCGGTAGCATATATCTATCCATAACAGAGAAATACTAATAAGTGTTTTTACCAGAGATAAAACTTTTTCCTCCTTCATTGTCATATTTACTGGGCGCATGTCTCTATTCGCCTGGAACGATTTCGGGAAACCATGGAAAGCCAAAATGAGAATGGCCGGACTGGGATTCGAACCTCCAAGCAGATGTGAAAACGAGCAAGGAAGAGCTGGAGTTGTTAGTTACGTCGACGAGCTTCGTGCACGCCGTACATTGTATTGGCGAAGCATCTGCAAGATCGTGCGAATGTGTTAGCGCGTGCACGCGTATAACAGAGACGTAGAGATGACGCTCGGCGGTAGAAGAAATGGCAGCAGCACTCCGGCGCGCTACTTTCGACGTCGTCCCGCGCGGATGAGTTTGTTCGCTGTTAAATTGGCCTCCTCCCCACTCCCCTTCTCCACCTTCTTCCCGCCTTCTACTCCGTGTCTCGGCATTGATGAGGAAGTTAGCTGCTACGTGTGTCCCCCCCCCCCC
>NQII01005012.1:58503-76768 GCA_002778355.1 Clitarchus hookeri | reverse complement strand
CGTCTACCCAGGCCTTGCTGCCTTCCTTCGCAATTCATTTACTCGGCGTTTCTTTTTGCCTTCCGGCGCCCCGAGTAGCATCTCCGTGACCCACTTACCCCGGCGTGCATCTACAATCCGCACACCGCAGTGGTGCCCGGCCCCACGCCCATTATCCCCACCACTCTGCTCTGGGGAGTGGCCTCGGCTAAACCATGTCCGCCGTCATGCTTTCTCTCCTGCCATGGAATACTCTGCCCCGGTATGCATCTACAATCCGCACACCGCAGTGGTGCCCGGCCCCGCACCCATTATCCCCACCACTCTGCTCTGGGGAGTGGCCTCGGCTATACCATGTCCGCCGTCATGCTTTCTGTCCTGCCATGGAATACTATGCCCCGGTATGCATCTACAATCCACGCAGCACAAGGGCGCCTCGTGCCACGCCCACTAACCCTTGCTACATGCCCTGGGGCGTGACCTTGCCTATATGCCGTCCACCGCCGTGCGCCCCTTCTGCACCTGCTTGCTTCACCCTCGTGCTTCGGATCCCGAGTGAGTTCCTTGAGGGCAGTTTTCCCCCAAATACTTCCCTGTTTAATGTTTGTGCAGAAATTCAACCCTTCCGCTCACAGTGTCCAATATATGGTGCATTGCACACGAAGTGGCTTTTTAATGGTCTTCAATGTATGCATTATATAACAGTAACCATTGAGGGGAAAACCCTCAAGTGTGGGAAACATAATAAATATTTTCTGAGAGAACATTCTGTCGATTCATAATGAGATGCTGACAATAACATGTTGCTCAGGCGCAATTCCTTCCCCACGCCACATTGATTTACTCGGGGATCCCATTATCTCAGAGTAACAGCGTCGGGCATGACTCGTGCTTGAGTGACAGACAGCATGTGGTGTTGGTAAAGGTAAGGAAGAGCAGGGTAATGTGTCCAGTGTGGATAAAGTGGTCATCAGAACTCCGCTGGCGAGTTCCGCAGTCTGGTGGCGATTTCTGAAAACAGTTAAGAGGGAAGCCATTAGTGTTCCAAGAGCATCTGAGCTGGTTATCTTACTAGTTATTGGTCATATTAAAGTTTTTGTGGTGTTTTTTTTTTTTTCATACTTTACATAAGAGAAGTGATGCATACTTTTAATTTTATCTCAGCACATAGTAGATTTACAATTGTTTACTGCCATCCCATTAAAATATTATGCAGTGAGCTTTAAAAGCATGTGTTATACAATTTAGTAGATTGCTTAGTTTTTACTCTCGGCGGGCTTTTGTGTGATGTCATCCAAGAGGTAGAGTGGTCAGCCACCTAGTTTGAACTAATGTTTTGAAACATTTACCACTTGAGTGTGTAATTATAGCAGTTAGCAAAATGAGAAAATACGACGTGAAAAGTAACGCTAGGAACAGCACCGTCGCTTCTAGCAGACAGCCGGAATAATATGCTAAATGTATTTTCCAAACGCTCGGCAACGGCCGAGCCATGTTGGTATAGGTTTTCGTGACTCACTAGTATTTAATTCGATCCTCAACTGATTAATGTAGATTACATATCAAAGAGGAGAAATGGTTAAATGCGAAGAACTTAAGTGGGCAGTCAGTGGCCACTTTACCAGACATAGAGGACAAGGTGGCCATTTGGTAAACCAACCTTTAAAATTTAAGCAAAAAATAACAATTTGCAATACTTAAAAATAATACGTTTAGTTCTTTGTACAGTAACTGAATTGTATGGTGGATCATTTTCTATTTTTGCTTTACTTACGGTAGATGATTTGAATAACGTTTCACTTTCGAGTTGCTGCTTTACCCTGCTCTCCCCACCTCTACATGAAGTCGCCATCACTAGAACACAAAGTCGCTGCCCACTGCGGGCCAGGAACTCTGGCTACGCCGAAATTGCAACCTTGTTGTTTTCACACACACACACACATATGGTCCCGAAGAACACTAAAACAATACTTGTTGAGTCGCATACAAAAAAAATGTGTTGGTTACAATGTCTAGGACGATATATTTATCTGTAACAGAAAGGTTGAAAAAAAAATTTTTTTTGGGATGAAAAGACTTGAGGAGGAGGCAGTGTTACGTGCCAACTTCCACACAAGGTGCATATTTTGTGAGATACTGAGTCAAGAGTTTTTTCTTTGTAGTTATTGTAGATAAATTAGGAATATTTGATTAGTGAACACATGATTGCCGCAGTGGCCACGCACGCTGTTCTGCCATTGTCCGTGTGTCCGGTCTGTTCCGAGGTATCAGTGGACGGGACACACCTCGGACATGTGTTCTCACATGGGCAATGTGCCGGACACGACCCTAGTGCGAGGTTTTCCTAGGTCACTCCACCTTTGCTCCAGCATCATCACGTCTCTTCCATTCTGCGGGCCGGCTGGAACCATAGACTGAAGATGAACTGGACCAATTATTCGTCTTCAGCGCATACACCCAACATTGACCTACCCCAAAAACAACACAGCGCCAAATTCACAAGGTCAACAGTGACGAACGTGTTTGTTTGTACCTTAATTTTCAAAAGCAAGAACTTTTATGTGAATAAAATATATTTAACGAATTGAATTTAATCAAATGATAGTCTACGTTACTGTATGCCTGATCAAACTTTCTTGCATGTGTGTGTCTGAAGGACAGTAGTTCAAACGGCAAAGAAAACTATTTTCTCAGAAGCTGTTTTCTTTGCAGAAAAAAAAAGTGCTTTAATTGAAAGAAGTCAGAAATATACGAGTATGCGTTTTCTGTTAATAAATGTTTTGTACGTTTTCGTTTAATGGCAATATTGCCTTCCTTCATAGCCAAGAAATAAACATTCTTTGAGATGCTTTTGTTCACAGTTAAGAAAAATTACTTCGTATTAATGGTAACGGTTTAGAGATATCAATGGTTTTCTACCGACCATTGCAATATTTCAAAACGTAATTGTCGTCCAGATGCACACACCCTTACTGCACTTTCGAAACTGCAAACTTAGTAAATGTACCGCTCTCCTGCAAACTTCTAACGTTATTCTGAAGTTCAGTGATTCTCAGTTCTTCCCGAGAAGTGGCGCATTCTGACTCACGCTGCTGCCTCACATATCTTACCTATCACAATTAACTGACTATAATAAGACATCGTGATCGTACGGTGAATGGTGTCAGACAAGTGTCATGGCGGCCATGGTCACGGGCTCGAGTCTCGGAAATCTATTTAAGTGAATATAATTTCGGAAGATTTGTTACTTCTCTCTTATTTACTCATCACGGTTGTTTTTCAGAGCACAAATTATTGCACAGTGTAACTGACATTGCCACAAAGGTTTCTGCTGAACTATGATAGCAACAATGCAAGGTTATCATAGTCAATACTATATATATCAAACAAAACTTATGTTCGTGGCAAGTCTACTTTGCAGGAATTCGAAACATCGAGTTGAAAGTGAGCTAGAAGTGAAGCGCGTGTTGGTCTAGTCAGTGTGTTTGATACAGTCTGGAGGACGCTGTATGTTCTGCAAAGAAGCGCAATCCAGTAAGAAGAAACAAACGCCTCGCCGAGGCAGAGATGAGTGCTTCGAGTGAACACGCGTCTCTCAGTGCCTTCCTTTCAAGTCATCAGAGTTGTAGTTGGAGATACACCGTGGCACGTGCAAAGTGTATTCCTTTTAAATATTTAGCAGTATCTCTGGAATCATCTACTAAGGAACAGACCGGTTTGTTCCTTAGAGCGATGCTGTCACTACACTTATATTGCTCTTGTGTTCCTGAACTAATTTGGCCAAGATGTTTCACAGACAAGCTATTTGAAACGTTTATTGACAGACAAACAGAGCAGAAGAAAGAAAGCTGCGAAATATCTACAAGAAGAGTGTAACAACTTTTTTGTGCAAACTCATTCCGAAAATGTTTTAATGTCGGAGATATATTTTGTTTCTAACGGAGTGATGTCCTTTTCAGTAAATTTTTAAGTTTTGTTCTTATACTTACAACCTCAAATGCAATATTTTCACATTAGTTGACGCCGTGATACAATTTGTGAAGTTGTGAAGTTGGACACACGAGTATTTAACTCGTTCAGTCTCGAATTAAATGACTCGCTCAACTGTTGCAATCGTTAATTTTTTTGTATTGGTACTCGTGTTGCGTGTGCTTCTCGCAACCAGGGAACAATGTGATGTGTTAGTTGACGTCAGCACTAACCAATCACAGATGAGAGATGCAGAAACTTCAACAAGTCAGATCTCTGACAAGGGAGAGAAGGTCAAAACACCGGCCGCCGATTACGTACAGTGCCGGGCATGAATATCCTTGATGCGCCTTCTTGCCTTCTTTGATCAAGGACACGGGGGATTGGACAGGTTACGTCTGTCTACTAGAAACATTACAGACATGCAGTATGTCCTGATGGTTTCACACGAGAAGTTAAGTACTGTAGGCAACAAACAGCTGTGAAATCATATTATCATTTTCTAAAGTATGGTAGGGGCCGTGGTGGCGCAGTGGTCAGACTACTCGCCTCACACCATGGCAAACCGGGTTCCGTCCCCAGCTGAGTCACCCGGATTTTCGCATTTGGGTAGGATGGCGGACGTTGCCGTTGATCGGCGGATTTTCTCGGGGTACTCCCGTGTCCCACGCCCTTGCATTCCGCCACTACCCTTTCGTCATCGGTGCCGAGACCTCTCAGCTCTGTAGCGTGGTCTTCAGAACAGACAGCAGATCACGTGGCAACCACGTGTATGGTCTTTCTTGGCTCTCTAGAGGACTTTGTAATACAGCGCCGGTCAAACCAACACCGCACTCAGCAGTTACGATTACTGAGCTTGTCTTGTACACTGAAGAGCCAAAAAAACTGGTATAGGCGTGCGTATGCAAATAACAGAGGTATGGAACCAATCAGAGTAACGCGATGCGGTCGGCAGCTAGATCGGTTACTGCTGCTACAATGGCAGGTTATCAAGATTTAAGTGAGTTTGAACGTGGTGTTATAGTCGGCGCACGAAAGATGGGACATAGCATCTCCGAGGTAGCGATAACATTTGGATGTTCGCGAACGACCATTTCACGAGCGTGCCGTGAATATCGGGGATCCGATAAAACGTCACATCTTCGACATCGCTGCGGCCGGAAAAAGATCGTGAAAGAACGGGGCAAACGACGACTGCCGATAGTCATTAAACGTGACAGACGTGCAACCCTTTCTCAAATTGGCGCAGATTTTATTTGTGGACTGCCCTGCAGGGTTCATGGTGTGAAGTGCCTCCTGCATACCTTCAGACATTAGTCGAGTCCATGCCACGTCGTCTTGCGGCACTTCTGNGGGGAGCCTTACACGATATTAGACAGGTGTACCAGTTTTTTTTGGCTCTTCAGTGTGTCATGCCTCACTAGGATTCGGATAATCCACCCCATCCAGATGTACTGGGTGTACTTCATTACAAAGTGGCTTCCCATCCACGCTGATGCTGCTACATTTCGCTTGTATTCAGTTTACCGTTTACCCGCTCGCCAGGCTGAGACCGTGGTTGTGGCTACTCTGTGTACGTCAAAGTAAATATCAAGTATTGAACTATCTACTACCCAAATTAATTACTAGTGTTTAAAAAATAATACACTCACACGCGTTGCTTCAGACTGAATTACTGAACACCAATAAAGTAGATTTTCATAAACTTTTTTTACTGTAGTGAAAATAGTTATGTGACACTGATGTAACACAGAATTAAAGACCCCTGTGTAAAATCAGTTTATTATTTTTCCCCTACAAGAAAATATTACAGCACACTTAAAAATATATTTTGTGGCAAGCACAAAATATTTTGTTTGTATTCTCCTTGTCAAATAAGTTTTGTGGCGGACACTAAATTATTTACTTGTCGACACTAAACTGTTGTGGCCAGTACAAATTTATACTGTAGTAACTGCAAAATAATTTGGCAGGGTGACCTCTCTGCAAAATATTTTTCTCCGCGTAGTGTGATATAAAAAATAAAACACGGCTAACGATGGAATTGACATATGACTTCTGAGGCACCGCGCCCAGTAAAGGGCTGACAGACACGTTCTGCATGTNTTTGCTCTTCAGCGTGTCATGCCTCACTAGGATTCGGATAATCCACCCCATCCGGATGTACTGGGTGTACGTCATCACAAAGTGGCTTCCCGTCCACGCTGATGCTGCTACATTTCACTAGTGTTCGGTTTACCGTTTACCCGCTCGCCAGGCTGAGACTTTGGTTGTGGCTACTCTGTGTACGTCAAAGTAAATATCAAGTATTCAACTATCTACTACCCAAATTAATTACTAGTGTTTAAAAAATAATACATGCACCCGAGTTGCTTCAGACTGAATTACTGAACACCAATAAAGTAGATTTTCATATACCTTTTTTACTGTAGTGAAAATAGTTATGTGACACTGATGCAACACAGAATTAAAGACCCCTGTGTAAAATCAGTTTATTATTTTTCCCCTACAAGAAAATTTTACAGCACACTTAAAAATATATTTTGTGGCAACCACAAAATATTTTGTTTGTCAAGTAATTGTTGTGGTGCACATTAAATTATTTACTTGTCGACACTAAACTGTTGTGGCCAGTACAAATTTATACTGTAGTAACTGCAAAATAATTTGGCAGGGTGACCTCTCTGCAAAATATTTTTCTCCGCGTGGTGTGATATAAAAAATAAAACGCGGCTAACGATGGAATTGACATATGACTTCTGAGGCACCGCGCCCAGTAAAGGGCTGACAGACACGTTCTGCATGTTTACAGATAACACTTCAGCGCTCCTTTGGGTATTTTAAAAGTAATACTGTATATGTAAGTTGTGTAAAGCTTTCGGGCAATCCGTTGGAGCTTCACCAGTCATCTTTGTAGCTCAGCTTACTGCATGATTTAGGTCGCGTGCGTCTGAAGACAGGCAATAAAGCGCTCGCTAATAAGCCTTGAATCCAGTAAATTTTCGATCTATATGTTTAGAACGTACGAGCTGTTCAATTTTGTTTTTGACTTAACACTGTTTCTGGAATGAAAGGGTGGGGGAAACGGAAGATCCTCGAGAAAACCCGTCCGGCACGATTTCCGCTTGCGAAAATCCCGATTGAACCCGGTTTTCCCCTGGTGGGAGGCGAGCAGTCTAACCGCTCAGCCACCGTGGCCCCGCTAACACTTTGCGGTGTAAACAATTTGCAGACGTTCAAGACAAGCTGCAAGTGAAGTGACTTACATCCGCCACAACAGTAAGCCCAGCTGTGTTATCTGCGAACCACACTCCTACTGACTCTCACCACACCAGACACTAGACTCTGCTGTTCCGCCGGTTGTGTTGGCACTTGTTTCACGTCTCTCTTAAATATTTTCTTATTTGTTTAGTATTTAGCCAAATAATTTTTTTCTATTGGAACGTGCTTTACTTATGCTTAATAATTTTGTTTATTCACTTTGAAGTTGTAAAATAAACTTTATCATCTGAAAATTGTGTAATGTTTAAATATTTACCTGTTATTTAATTCTACGCTTTTTGTTTGAAAAATATTTTTTTTTAATGTTTATTAATTATTTACGTGCATGATATCGTTGTNCGCACCACACCAGACACTAGACTCTGCTGTTCCGCCGGTTGTGTTGGCACTTGTTTCACGTCTCTCTTAATTATTTTCTTATTTATTTAGTATTTAGCCAAATCATTTTTTTATTGGAACGTTCTTTAGTTACGCTTAAAAATTTTGTTTATTCACTTTGAAGTTGTAAAACAAACTTTATCATCTGAAAATTGTGTAATGTTTAAATATTTACCTGTTATTTAATTCTACGCTTTTTGTTTGAAAAATATTTTTTTTTAATGTTTATTAATTATTTACGTGCATGATATCGTTGTAAATTCTTAATTTTCAATTATCAAAATGAAAAACGTCATTCGTGATTTATTATATGTCTTTGACTTTCGACATATGTATCGATTGGTCGCACGAGACCATGAAGTCCGGAGCATACCTTGGTATATATAGGTTTCCGCTCAGGTTACTTCTTTCTTCTTCGCATTCTCGCCATACAGCATGTAGTCATCTTGCTTTACTAACTTGCGGAATCTTTCATCATCTCGAGATGAAATAGTGTTTTTATCCGCAATTTTGGGTAAGTTTGTTTGCGGATATTTTATTTTGCGACGTGATCGAATAATTTTGTGTTTGCAATCCTTTTTTAAGCATTTTTTTGTGAGTTTTTATACAGCAGCGGTTGGCCTGATATGGTTGAACCTTGTGGCCAACCTTCTCATCCTTCCTGTGACGGGAGTCGCACACTCGATCGTCGCGTGGTCGTCTTGACCACGACTCCACGTCCTTGGGCACCGCCGCGGTATCGTCTGTAATGCAGTTCCTACGTATGTGTGTGTGTGTGTTTGCCTGCTGCGTGCACTCGGGAGTGCTCCGAACTCTCTTGTCTTATCACGCCACGTCTCCTGTTCAATAATTAACTTATTTTATTTAAACTGTTCAACTACGAATTAATTTTTTGTTTTTCTCTTAATTTAAAATAAAATAACGTAAAAATTAAGTGTTGAATGTAATGTAATATTTCAAATGAAGCGATCGCGGATACCCGACGATATAGTCCTATCCATATAATTAAACAACAAAAAAATATATATTATAATTTGTCTAATGTTGATAATATAACAAAAAAAAATGTTATTACGCATATCTTCATATAGAAAGAAATGAAGTTTTATTTATACATACATTTATATCCGTTGTGGCAAAGAAATTAAAATTTCAATATAACCGTTGTTCTAAGGAATTAAGCATTTATTTTATCTACTTCCTCAATTATCGCTCATGGATAATATGTAATTTTTATAGCCATAATGTTGTGATTGACAAAAATTTGAGCTGCACCATAAGTGTATCTAATACATTTGTATCACTTTTTTGTACTAAGTAAAACAGGAGCACGCCCATATATTTTGCTTTCTGTTGTAAAGCCTAGTCTACACAGGATAGTGCCTATGGGTGCTCAAGTTTGTGACACGGAGTTGCTACATAACACTGCACAGCGTGTGTTACTGGCCACGGCTGTCAGGCAATACAGTGCCACGTTCACAGTCTTGCAACTCGATGTTACTTTATGCTTTTAACGCGACCGACATCCAATCGTGTTCATTTTCGTAGTCATACAAAGCCGTAGTATTTTGTCCACGAAATAGTTTGCTGATGTGTTTAAGCGTTCATGTAAATTTGTGGGACCACGGTGGCTCAGCGGCTAGAGCACTCGTCTCCCACCAAGTCGAACCGGGTTGGATTCCCGATGGGGGTTGCTCCCAGATTTCTGCACGTGGGAGTCGTGCTGGATTATGCCGCTGGTTGGCGGGTTTTCTCAGAGATATCCCATTACTTCGCCCTGGAATTCCTGCGCTGCTCCATACTCGCCTTATCTTCAGTCTCATCTGCTCTCAGGACCTGGATGTTAAGAGCCGCCCAAACCTCTACACTCGCGTAAACTCATGGAAAAATCTAAGAAAAAATTAAACTATATTCGTGCGATTTATTCTTTAAGTGTCGAGGTATCTGCAGATTTTCTTCACCCGAACATCAATCAATAATAGTGTCAGAAAGTTGCAGATTGTCTCGGGGGTGTCGAAGTTCGTCAGGGTTGGAGTTTTTAGAAACAAATTAATTAATTAATTTTATTTCTTAATTTTTTTACAATGTTATAAAAAACACAGCTATTATTTACAAAATACAATTGCCTATCCCTACTATAAACGCTTATTATTCTATTAGTGAAAGCAATTTCTTTACCGATTTTAGTTTTAAATAAAACCCTTATCACTGTATTTGCACATATACGATCACAATGTCCAATACCATACATTAACGTCATTCGAAATGTTCGCCACTCACGCATTAAGTTCACTTTCCCATAGTCCAGCTGCTCTNGATACACACACTCCCGACAACAATGGCCGCTCCAGACTGTCGGCACAGAGGCACGCCGCACGCACACAGCTGCGGTGACCTCGACCAGAAGCTTCTTCGCAACTCGAGTCGCACCGAGGGAGGTGATGGCCAGAAAATTCATGCAACGACTACCGCAACGTTCACACTTCCGGAGACGGGAGTGACGTCACTACCGTTAGCAATATCGCGGCCTGTGTGCTGGCTGCACGTCGTTCTGGGGTGGACTGTGCTATGTGATCCCGAGGGGGAGGGGAAGGTCACGGAGGTGAAGCGACCGCGCGTAACAATTACAAATGTAGCGAAAGTAATGAAAGATCCCGGAAAACACACTTTGCACACCGCCATTGCCTAACTACGGGAGAACCATTNACACCGCCATTGCCTAACTACGGGAGAACCATTCTGGCCAGTTGTAACATTGTAACACTTCGCCTTAAACAGACCAGCACTTGGAGGATACACTTGAGGGGGCGATATATCTTGCTTCAGTGCCTGCTGGCTTCATAGCATTATATTTCAGAAGGAAAATTGAAGAAACTAAGAATATTGGATTTTAAAGCACTGGCAGAAATCTCTGATGTATTTCATTGTTGGAAACATTTTTCCTTGAAATTTTGATAAGTAAGCCTACAGGTAAATAAAAAAATAAAAAATAAAAAATAAAAAAAATAAAAAAAAACTTTTTAAAATTGTTTTAATACTTTTTAGTCGCGAAATTTTTGCAAACTCTAGAAAGCATTCTTTTTATTTACAAAACTTTATGTAGTTTAGCTAGATTTTTACATTTACAAAAACGGTTCTGTTGTGATCAGGAAATTAGTTGGAGGTCAGAAGATTATTTTTTTCAATATAAGTATTACAAGAGATTGTGGGAACAATTTGTTCTGTTATTCCAATATTCAGTGGCAACCACAGAAGGACATATGTGGTATCCAATACATTCTGTGAGTTTTAGGACAGCAATGTGTTCGTTCGTCACAGCAAAAATGTTACGATGCTAGAAGAAATATAGATTCGTGGGGATTACGAAAAGTTTTGTGGATTGCGGGCTTTAGCAGGTAGACAGTGTTCCAACGTCGCTTCGACAGCAGGATATAGGCGTGATGGAGCGAGATAAGGTGAAGTCACGCCCATGTTCCCTTCCTTTGCCCACCCTACGTGACGTCACCTGAGAGGCACAGGGAAGGATGGTAGTTATAGGCAGGGCCAGTGACTTCTCGCGTAAAAATTGGAGCACATTGTAGACTTCAATAGATATATGTGTGGAGTCGACAACAATATGGAGGTAACCGACGACCACGTGTGTCCGTCTTTGACCAAGCCACTCAAGACTAAGTAACTCCAACACTGAACCTTCGTGATTCGTGCGCAAACGGTTAACACGGGCCAGAACATTTTTTAGCCAACCAAAGAAGCTGGACGACCCTACAGTGCTTTGGACTCTATCTTGTCTCGAAATCTTTTCGTTAAAAATCACTGTCCTTATCTATACGCTATTCACGGTAGAGTGAGCACTTGTGAAAGCCCTCTCATTTGGAATGATAGCTAATAAATATATTTTACTTTAGTCTTAGACGTTAACTGCTTAGTGCGGTGTAATATACGCACAGTGTTTATTACTTACACGGCGATGCTTATCTGAAAAGGTGGTTAGAGGATAAGAAATGGCTGAAAGTAAAATGTATCTAGCCTCAAAAGTGCTCACTTTACCGTGAACATCTTAGACCTTACCAATCAAGGTTCCATACGTATGTGGACTAAGAGGAGGAAAATATATGTATTATAATTTTGTTTAACCGTAAATATGTAGCTTAAATTGTATGCCTCTTCTTTTCGTTTTCAGTGTAATTGGTAACATTAGGATTGTTAAAACAAGTAGTAGGCCTACGTATGAGGGCACTCACATTTAACGCAGTTTAAACATTCAAACCTAGTGCCAAGATGATTAAGTGAAAACAGAATGAAAGACTGAATGTTCCTTGCCTCGTAAAATTGTATTATAAAAGACAACACTCACATTTAAAAAATATTTGTATGGGTTTTATTAGTTTGTATATTGTTACTCCATTTGATTGACGTTGTTTAACTGATCCATCAGTCTAAAAACCAATCACAGAAGTAACAGTGAGTGGAACAGCTGATGAGTCAGTGGAAAATGTCACTGAATCAGTAAGTGAAGGAAAACTGGCATTTTTGCACTAATTCATCAGGTTAACTCATTGAAGTGACTGTTGAATGAGTCAGGCGCTGTCAACTGATTTAAACAGTGAAATTCTCACAAATCCAGAAGTACAGTACTGGTGACATCATGCACACAAGCGGTCGATTTCTGGCGGGTCGACAGTTTCACATTACTTCCTTCCGTCATGGGATCGAGGAAGGAATCGGTGATGATTAAGGTTTATTCTACTCAGGTTAGGAAGATAACGTGATATCTTATGGAAGAGTTTGGCAGAGGGAAAATTTTCGCCGCTAGGTGCGCTGTGTTCCAAAAGATAACTTTTAATTTATGTTTTAAGCTACGTGAATAATAAAAGGGAAAGGTTTCATTTAGTTGCAAAGTTATTTTATATTAGATTTAGGATTATTACCATCATCCTGTTTTTTTAACGTATAAAATAGAGAAATTGTTGTACACCACCGACACTAGCGCTTACCTAGCGGCGGAAATTGTTGGTTGTTGAACTTTTAACATTGATTTTCCCAACTTGTAGAAGTATCCTTCGCCAAGGTCTTAATTTGTGTAACCAGAATTCGCCTGGAGCGATGTTGATAAAATTTGTACAAACGAAACCAGGACGGCCAGATCCTATCCATATATTAAAGATGAGGTAGACAGCTTATTGGTCTTCTGCGCATGTACCCAACATCGACCTACGCCACACCAACACAGCTGTCAAAGTCACGTGGTCAACAGTGATGAGCGTGTTTGTTTATACCTTAATTTTTAAATGACGAGCACTCTTATATGAATAAAATACTCTTACCAAGTTTAATTTAATAAAACTGCATTACAAATTGGTTAGAGGAAGCATACATACACCTCAAAGCAGTTGTTTGCAAATCAGTTTTCTAACCTAAAATCCAAACAATGCCGTTTTAGCTAGACGTGATGGTAGAAAAGCAGTTCAGTGTTGGGACACGGAGATTGGTTGTGCGCAGCCAGCGAGGTCGCTCTACCTCGTGTATAGTCTGTGCTCCTAGTGAAGCCAAGTCCAGTGGCTTTACTACTGCGCCGCTTCGCTTTGTACTGCCTGATNGTGTATAGTCTGTGCTCCTAGTGAAGCCAAGTCCAGTGGCTTTACTACTGCGCCGCTTCGCTTTGTACTGCCTGATATGAACGATCGTCAAGAACTGAGTTACTACCACGCATTATAGTCTCGCGTGAGGACAAAAAAAACACTAGTTTGTTACGTTCGGGATTCATCAAGCTATGTTGTCTGTATGCCGTTCATGGTAAACTAAGCACTTTTGAAATCAATGGTGGAGAAATGTAACTTCCCTGCCTGCATATATTTTAACGTGCGCCATGTCTGGCATGAGCCCAGTAAAGTTGGTAACAATGCACTGAAAGAAAAGATTTGTTACTGTTTGATTGATGCTTTCCAAGGCGATATGTTATTCCTGTTAGAAAACAGATTGTGGTGACCAATAACACGTAGATTGACAAGTACCATCGCCATGTAGTGCTCACTAACATATATGTTTATTAACAATAAATTTATTAGCTGCCACCAAAAAATTTAGTTGGCAGCGATAGCATCAATGTCATCCACGGTAATACAATTTTGCTGCGACCGCAAAACTACTTCCATTATATTCTGCGCATGCGCTCTGGCTAATTCGAAGTGGCCGCCTTCCTGTATGGCCACGACGTCATATTTATCAGTGTTCTTTTTTTTATTTGCATCAGGCTACAAATTAATTCGCGTGGGATATTCTTAAGAACATCGTTTATACCATTCCTTTCTTCTAAATAAGTAAATGTTACACGTAAATGATTCCAGAAACTTAACTTCCCGTGAGATGAAGTGTGCAGGCCTCGTGTGTGCAACACATTATAAGTGTAATATTCACATACTCCAGACAGTGCATCAACGTCGAACAAGGTGTCCCAGCGGTAACACACTGAGCTCGCACGCGAGAGGTCCAGGGTCGAGTCCCGCTTCTGGTGATGTTTATTGTAGTTTTTACTTGTTGGTGACCACAAGCGTCACATTTTGTAGTTCCCAATAAATACTGGAATGACAAAAAACTTTTGTTGATGCTATAAAATTGTTTGTCATATATATTGACAAAAAACTTTTATGACCACCAATAAAATTTTGTTAGTCACCACAAAACCGTTTATTTTTTGTGTGAGTGGAAAGAAGTTCCTTGCCTTTAACGTCGAATTAAAAGTGTTAGGTAAATATTTGAGAATGCTGAAATTATTTTATTTGCTTCCTGTTTTTCAAAGAATATAAGAGTAATAATTAACAAATTTGTAAAACGTTTACTTTTATAATAATTTAGCAGCTTCACTTGACCAACGCATGAATAATGTGGTCAGGCACANCATTTGTAAAACGTTTACTTTTATAATAATTTAGCAGCTTCACTTGACCAACGCATGAATAATGTGGTCAGGCACATGACAATGTTAATTTTACACATGGCGCAAGAATACACAACGTGCACACAAGTAGATCTTAAGCAGGACTTTAAAAGGTGCTCAGTTTACCGTGAACAGCCTACACAAACAATAACCATGAAAATGGAAACTGTACAACCAAAGATGACTATTTTTCTACCAACACAACCACGTAAAAACAGACAACAGATATATCGCACTTTCAAAGTAATACGGCCAAAAATGAGAAAATAAACACACGAAATGGCGTTAAGGCCATTATTAATAAAAAAAATGTTCCAATATTTAAATGTAATAAGGTCATAACGCTATTTCGATAATAAAAGACAAATAACGATTTTTTATGTATAATGAATAAAATGTGATCCATACTTCATGTGGTATAACTTTATGTTATTTAGATTCCTATGCTTATTTTCGATAACAATGTAAACCAATTAGTAATGAAAGATATATACTTGAAAAAAAAAAAAAAGTATTTTGCCTCTTTCAGTGGTGAATGTTGAAAACCATGTGTTAAAACATCAGCAACTTTTGGCTTGTGGCCGTATTACTTTCACAGCGCGGTGTTAACGCGTTAGATAGCTGTGTTCACAATGAAGGAAGTGTTGCACGTTCAAGGACATTTACTGCCGGAACTGTACGTGGCGAGGAGTTAGTGTTCAACTCAGTTAGCGTCTTCGCGGGGGGTAATCTGGTTACAGCAGGTCTCCACACTCTGATTCATGAATGGTCGATGCAAGTATCGCCTTACACGCAGCGCCCGGTCCGCCGGTTGTCGTATACAAGCTCGACGTAAGGCCGGTCTGCGACAAAGTATTAAATGATTGCAACACTTGGGCTCAAATAGTAAATAAATTACTGACGGAATTAGTTAAACAGGAACCTCTAACCGGTAGGTAGAAGGAAGTATTGGGATATCAATAACCCAGTCGTCAAAAATTAATATTTCGTAACTAAGGTAAAATAAAACAAACAAAAAATACAAACAGGGAAAGAACGTTGAAGAAGAATCACTTTTAAAGAGAAACAAATTCAAACCAATTCGCGTCATATTTAATTTTAAACAATGCCAGTTCTCAAGGAGTCGCGATTACGCGTGTCTTTCCGCAAACCTTTGATATTCGGCGGAATTATGTAGCGTCTGTGAATAACTGAACATCAAGTGGAGGTTGCACTTCGCTATTTTACTCATCCGCATACAACTCGCCATATCGCACCTTTAATGCAAAACTATCGCAACTCAAAACTTCTTACATGCGGCAAATGCGAGCAAAACAGTTGCGTATTTTTAAATAGTTTTCAAACTACGTCAGAAAAAGAATGTGATGAATTAAGACTGTTTTACTATATAACAGTGTGCCATTCAGTACTTTTTAAACAGATGTATTTGTAAATATGCAATGTTTACATATTAGTAGAGACCTGAAAAATTCGCGAGTTCAATGACCTGCAGTCTAAGACTCCACAGTTATATGTACAACCAAGCAAATTTCATATGAGCATTGGTCACTTACTGTCACGGCGGAAGGCGATGATTTGGCCTGCGTTTTATTGCATCTTAATTATTGGCGCAAGTTTCTCCACGTGGTGTCAACTAACCCATGGGCCAATTATAAAAGTGAAATAAAGATACTACTCTTTTAATTATAGTTTGACCCGAAATGAATACGTGGATTCTTCAGGTCTCTACATATTAGATATGTTATTACGAAGAGCAACACCCATTTATATACTGTACATTCATAAAAGTAAATGGAATTTTACAACAATATTTCACTACCTCGTTGCAGATATTGTACACCACCCGGCATAAATATTGCTAAAAACCAATTATTTTGAGTTACGATGCGATGTTTACTGTAACGGCACGGTGAAGTCACGTCTCGCAGAAATAATTTACATCCGCTTCCTGTCTTACAGTAGTTCGTAAGTGGACGAAGGCAGGTATGGGGCATGTTCTCGGCGCAAGCCTCGCATGTCCCTTGCTGTGCATGAATAATCTATATTCAGTTTTACACTCGCAACTTCCGTTTCTCGTAACGCCATCTTCCATTTTGCTCTGTGCACACGAGTTCTATACTAAGGCACGACACAACTCACATACAGAATAGTTATCAAGATAGAAGCGAAGCTCCCTAATTTTCTACCCAGTAAGAGTGTACCTAGCATAAATTCTGTTTGTTTGTTCACCNTCACGTCTCGCAGAAATAATTTACATCCGCTTCCTGTCTTACAGTAGTTCGTAAGTGGACGAAGGCAGGTATGGGGTATGTTCTCGGCGCAAGCCTCGCATGTCCCTTGCTGTGCATGAATAATCTATATTCAGTTTTACACTCGCAACTTCCGTTTCTCGTAACGCCATCTTCCATTTTGCTCTGTGCACACGAGTTCTATACTAAGGCACGACACAACTCACATACAGAATAGTTATTAAGATAGAAGCGAAGCTCCCTAATTTTCTACCCAGTAAGAGTGTACCTAGCATAAATTCTGTTTGTTTGTTCACCNCAAGATAGAAGCGAAGCTCCCTAATTTTCTACCCAGTAAGAGTGTACCTAGCATAAATTCTGTTTGTTTGTTCACCAAGTCTATTTATATTGCATTTACGCCAGAACACGTATTATTATCCTCCGAATAAGTTTAGTTCTGGGCGAATACTTTGATAAGTGATATTTTTTTCTAGCCGATTCAAGCTTCACGTGAGTTGAATAACTGTATTATTTTCACTCTGTCGTCTGTCTTTATACATCTCTGTAGTTCTTGCGTATATCTTTTTAGTCTCATTTCTTAAGGCTGACTGCGTAAGGAAACATTTTCTGTGAGATCGTTGTTTGCGCGAATACGCGTATCTCGATATATAAACGTTCTGTAAATACAACTTTGTGCCATAACAGGTAACAAACAATTACTAATGTCCCTGTATTTTTACTTGTATCATTTTAAGTGTATTCCTGGAGAAAACATTTGTGAAAATCGTTCAATATCGCATTTGTACAGCTTGCCTATGCAGTCTCCTTAAGAGAAAAGTACGATTGTACGAACGTGGTTTAATCTGCGGGCTTCCATCGCGTGTAATGAAGTCTCACTTTTACACATCTAATTAACACTACACGCCTTGCGCGTAGGGGCGATGAGGCGTTAGGAGTACTTGTCATTGTCGCCCGTATCGCTCCCTCGCTCCTTTACCTTGAACGCGTAGCTACAAGGTCTCCTTAACGGGCATTAATTTTAACCGTCCAAAGGCACCATTGGTGAAAAAACGGTTATCCAGACACGAAAATTTATTGTGATTTTCCGAAAGCGATTATATATTATTTTCCTTTGTCAGCATGTTACATTACAGTACCGTACTCACACGCACCTCTAACATTAGCCACGCGAGTGGATTGTGTTCATCAGTAACGGCAAGGTGTATTTCGAAGTAAGATTGTCGTAGTATGCTTCTTGCTTGCCAACATAACACATAACTACATTAAATATGTTGGTGCAAGGAATTTTGAAAGCGAGGCTAGAGGAAATTATCCAATCAGGTTAGGGTTACCCCAGTATCGAAAGACTGTGATTTGTGGGCGGGCACATTACACACGTAGCAAGACAAACCCACCCAATCGCGATAGTTGACCCAAGCAGAAGTTATTTGAAGTATAAGTGCACAGCAACTCTTTACGCGGAGATTGGGTGTGT
>NQII01005012.1:29249-56500 GCA_002778355.1 Clitarchus hookeri | reverse complement strand
TTGAATCAAACCTCTGGAAAATCACCCCATGCATGAATTGCTTAATTGTTTCCTAAACATGTCGTGTTAATATAAAAGTATCTTATTTTTGTGTAAATAAAACTTTTGCCTATATTTCATCTATAAATTATATTATTTACTTTATAATCAGGTAGTATGAATGAAAACAGGGAGACAAAATGGTGTGTTGGTAATGCCTAGTAATAAATAGTTCTTACACTGGGTGCGCACGAATGCGGTGCGTTGTCCCTTTGGTGTAAGTTTCTGTACTCGACTAAGCTTTGTTTGCGTGAGGCGGAGGAATATCCTGGAAGTAGGGCTTGAGTGACGGCGAGGCGCGTCCCCGGCGTGCAGACGCCTAGAGCCGGCGGAGAGAGCGGCAATGGCGGGAGAGAAGGCACCGAGGGCGGAGTGAGCAGCGAGGCCTGGCTGTGCAATCAATACCACCCTCCGCTCCGCGGCACGGCCCGCCCCTGCCCCGGTCGCCATGGCAACCCGCACAGCTCGCGGCGTGTCGCGCGCGGCGCGCCTCCCTGGACACCCCTGGCCCGGCCCGCGCCGGACACCCCTGCTCAGCTCCCCGTCTCCAGCAGCGAGCTTAGGTCTCTCTTTCCCGTCCCGCCAACAAACCCACCACGCCCTTGAGCCCCTTCGACCAACAAGAAGAATGTTCGTGTTTTTAAGTTACCAATAAAAATGTGATAGAAATAACAAATCAGTTTTAAAATATCTTCCGTCTACTTTTTGTAGTGGAATTGCGAGCTTTGTAACTAGGGCCGCCTGTTCTCCGCAAAATGATTTAGAATCAGTCTAGACTTCAACGTGTTACGCGCACGCTTGCAAACTTCCTTTCGCTATTGGCTGTGTGTCTGCGTGAGGATACATCTTCCTCTCGACTGGGCCTATAAGAATGAAGTTACCCTGGCACTGAACGTCCGTGATTGGCTGGCAAACACTTAAAGACGCGTGCGAGTTAAAATCACCCAACCGCGACGCTGGTTCTGAACCAATGTGTTTTGGAGTGCCACTAGTGGTGGAATCCTTTCGCGAAAAACAGGTGGCCCTAATTGTAGTACCTTTATTCCCACATTAACTTAGGATTTATGCTGTTGTAAATGAGACATTTTTTGGTGTGTGCTGTGCTTAAGTTGGCAAAGAACGTGAGTCGTTAATACATCCAGTGAACTGTAGACGTTGAGTTTAGAGGTCGCAGATATGGACCAGTCATAACGAAGAGCAGTAACATGGTTTAGGAATGAGTCACCCACAGGGAAGATAGCTGGACACTGAGCCTCGCATGGTACAGCACCGGTCAAATATAAGCTTCTTGTGCAACATGTTGACAATTGTCTTGCGCTAAAAAAATGTCAAAAAATATATATGAGCACGATGCTTGAGTTCAATTGAAGTGTTTCTTGAAGTTTTAGGAACACCACACAGAAAATTTTTTTGAAGTCTGGCATTTTGTTTGTCTGCAATTATTGTTTGACCGCTCGCTAACTTGAATTTAAAATTTATTGTAAAACTTAAAATGCAATTACAGTTGAACCACTCGAACTCCCATGAAATTTCTTTATCTGATTCTAATGACATCAATAACTAATTTTAATTGTTGCCAAACATAATGGTTATACAAAATTTTGAAATTTGAATGGCAAAATATATATAAATGGGAAGTTCCCATTGCTTCCGTCAATAATTTATGCAAGTTTATTTGCATTGTTTTTCTACTTTTTAAGTAATAAACCTCAATTATAAAACACCATAAAAATGTAACAAGTTAAACACCCTTAAGACCATTCAACTGCGAAAAAAAAAGTGATAGACTGAGTAGGCGCGCCTATTTTTCGCAGATATACTCCGTGACAAGTTGTACTCCAAAACACTTAAGTTCATATCTACTTACGTGATTGGATTATTTTAACCGGCACGTGTTTTAGGTGTCTGCCCGAGAATAACGGACCATAAGTGCCTGAGTAACTTAACTCTTATTGGCGCAGTCAAGTAAGAGAACACCCCCCCCCCCTGGTGTGCGGCCTTTGACCAACATAAAGTTGCAAGTGTGTACTAGAGATATTGAAGACTGGTGTGCGCAATACACTTTCCGCGAATAAAAGAACATGTGGCACTAACTTTGAGGATACTTTATGGTTTCTTCACAGAGTACTTGATAATACAGAGGCGAACCAACTGTGTACGCGTCACCAAAATGACGTCACTGGCGGGCAACATGTCAGAACGCCCGTTCGCCAATCAGCGCCTGGTAGCTCACTTGCCAGCCGGCAGCCACAGCCAATAGGGAAGTTTCCGCAGCACGCGGTAGCCAATTAGACACGTGGTCCTTACCCAGAGCTTTGCACAGCCAATCAAAGGACACCTACGCCCACATCAAAGGAACCGCCAATCCAGTCCGTATCTATGATTTGCCTACTAGGTGGTGTCGTCTGGTTGGACACGCGGCCTAGGCGGCCTTGAACCAATCGGAAACCAGAAACGATAAGCCAGCCTAATCACGTCCCCCACCAAGTCAAAAGGGAATGTGGGTCCTAGCCTTTCTTCATAATCTAGTGAACATTTAGTACGGAAAAAATTTACTGGCGCTGAAGACAAATATCAGTAGTGTTGGTCTCTGCATTTCCACTTGCCTTCGTCCTATTGGTTCTGGCTACATCGGACACGCTTACTGTACTCTGCAACGTTTGTTATTGACTCCGGAGCTGGAGTAGGCTGTGAGAGATTCCCCCTCTTGCTAAAAGAGCCGGGCGTGAGCAGGCAATGCTCCGGGGGCGTCCCCGCGATGACGTCAGGAGCATGGGTAGTGCTCCGGCCAGACCACTCGCTTGGTAAACTGAGTGCTAGGATCTCAGGCCTTGTGGTAGGACATGCTCGGTGCGATCTGGTAAATCAGATCGGGGCTACGCTCGGTGCGACCTGATGAAAGGTCGGAGCTACGGGTTTGATCAATGTTGGTGAGCGCTGGTCGTGTCTGCGATGAGAGGGCGTGATCCCTCTTCCCCGCCTACTGGGAGGCCGGGGCGCGGCAGGGCCGTAATGGCTAAGAGCGTCCCGATAACAAACAAAAGCACAGTTTCGGCTGATCGCTACATGATATGTACTCTGCGACGTTTATTATTGGCTGGCCTTCGACCAATGGAGTCGCGTGTTAATTGTGTACCATACCGCGAAAGATGTAACAGGTTTTACAATCCATCGTGTTCATCTGAGAAATTATCATAAAGAAAAAATTTTATTCTTACTAATTGAAATATTGATAGTTGTAATTCTATCTTCGTATTCCGATAAAGTACAGCGAAACTGTGAAACAATACAAGTATGAGATTGTCTTAAAGAGCAAAGAGATTTCCATGTAAACGTAACCGCGAGTATACAGTTTGTTCGGAAACTCAGAGCCCAAACTCCAGACATAGTTTCTTTGGGCCAAGAGTAAAACAAAGGCCTTATACACTTATATCCGGAAACGTATTGTTATATCAACAATTGTGTTCAAACTTGCGATGTACAACGCCTGGAGAACAAGGCGGTGCGATCATGCGTGTAGGACAAGCTGTAGGCGCGACGCTAAGTTATCACATACGCATACGAACTAAGCTTTTCAGCTAGCTCATACTTGAATGTATTTAGGGGCGTAGCTCAATAATGACTCATGATTCGGTAGAGCACAACAGTATCTGATGAGTTTTATTACATGAAGATTATACAGTTGCTATTTAAATTACTATTGATCGGTGGAGCTTTAACTTGAATACCAAGATGATTATTTAATTTCATTATGATTCACGACATTTTAATTAAACCTAACTGGAAAGTCATCACCTTGTTAATGTTGCCAGAGGCTGATTGTGCGAGACGGTTAACGACGGCTTATATCAAGCGCGTGGTTCTGCGGCCTCGCCCAGTGACCGGTGGAGGGGATTTCTGCAACTGTCTTCTTTCGCAAGTATCGACGACCAAATGGCGGCGTTGCAATCCCGCTCGTTTCCAGGTTTAATGTTTGAAGGTGTGATCAGGCAAGCCGTTCAGCTAAGGCCTGATCACGCCATAACACTGTGCAGCTTGTCCTATGCATGGTCTCCAGGCGTTGTACATCGCAAATTCGAACACAATTGCTTGATATAAAAATACGTTTCCGGATATACGTGTATAAGGTTTTTGAGTAGAGTGTTTGGGCACTGAGTTTCTGAACAACTTGTGTATGTACGCGCTCCTCAGATGGTTAGCCCGCCCAGGACCCGTGCTCATGATCGTGGACATGTTGCACATGAAGGATATTTACTGTCAGTACTGTACACAACAAGGAATCACTGGCCGGTGTTGAGCGTCTTCCTTCCTAGTAATACGATTTGTTGAAGATTCAGCACCTCTCGTGTATGAATGGTAACTGTTGATATCAACCTAACGCGCAGCGAGTTGTTACCTGGTTACGGGAAACACGCTCATTTATAGTACAACACACATCATAACATTAAACTACTGCTGCGCTTGAGCTCGTAAATTAATTCAGAACTGACAGGGTTGTGTGTACCAACGCCATGTTGGCTAGTGGCGCCATCTTGCAGGCGTGTGCCGGTGCAGTTCGCGGTGTAAACAGCTATTTCGCTTCTTTATTGTGAAACATTGCGTGACTGAACGAGCTGACGTGGCAGCGCCTGGGCACGAAGAATAGCGAAGGAACTGCCTCCATTTACATTCAGAGTGCGCGCGCTCCGGCTCGCAGCCGTAGAGGCGCGCGGAGCATTCTGCTCACGTGCCAAGGTCGCCCTTACACACCGAGGCGCGGAGGAACTACTCTCTCAGTCCTGCTAGTTTCCTTCCCCATCTCACCGTCTAGTCTGCTCCACACAGCACTGCCACTAGAGGCTGCGTGCGAACTTCGCAGATACATTCAGCGGCGCGTTAAGCTTGGTCCGCAATTAAAAGCGTAACAGTAACCACAGAACATGGATAGCGCGCACAGGAATTGGCCGCCATGTTTTCAAACCTATTGATTCACAACTGGGGGCCACGATGGTGTAGTGGTTAGACTACTCGCCTCCACCTAGGCGAACCGGGTTCGATTCCCGGTGGGGTCGCTCCCGAATTTTTGCACGTGGGAATTGTGCTGGACGATGCCCCTAATCGGCGGGTTTTTTCGGTGCTCACCCGTTCCCCCGCTCTTGCATTCCGCCGCTGCTCCAAACTCGCCTCGCTTCACCCTCATCGTCTATCAAGACCTTGATGTTAAAAGCCGCCCAAATCTCTCCACACTAATCCGAGACGAATATAAATGAAAATGTCATCATGGCTGCATCCGATGAAAAAGCAGTTGCAACCCGAGAGTGCAAACAACTGGCAAGTGTAGTTTGATGGCGTGTCTGCACTAACTCCCAATCATTTCCTCGCCTTTGGCTCCCCGCAAGTGCTTCCACATCAGGATGTCGTCTCTATCCCCGCCAACAGGCTGCAGCGATGGCTATTAGTGCAACAAATGCTCTGTCCTTCTGGAAGCTGTGGCACCAAGGGCATTCACGTCATCTCCAGTAAAGGGAAAAGTGGATCAGTGGGGACAAGAAAGTGATTGAAGGACAATTAGTCCTCGTCAAGGACTCTACACCTGCCTGCTCTACGCTGGTGCTTGGCCAGAACTGTCTAGGTGTTTCCTGGCAAGGATGGAGTTGTACTAGTGGCTGAAGTGCGCACCTCTCACGGCACACTCATTCGGCCTGTAGTGAAACAAAGTGGTTTTCTCGGGGTACCACCCGGTTGTTATTGGAGCAACTTAGTCTAAACCCGAGAATAACCCAANTGAAACAAAGTGGTTTTCTCGGGGTACCACCCGGTTGTTATTGGAGCAACTTAGTCTAAACCCGAGAATAACCCAATCGCTGCAGTTTTGGTGGATCAGTGATTGGTTTGTAGTTGTGTAGTACCAGCTACAACCGTCGACGTACTAATTGTGTCACTCTGCTGACAGACCTAGGTCTGTTCAGAAGGAAAGGTACTGAGCACTACCCCCCCTCAACGCGGGCGGGTGGTGGCAACGTCTTGCAGGCAGTTAGTCGGTCAAAGAAAGCTTTTGGACCGCCATAAGTTTCCTCAAGCGGCAAAGAGGGTAGCGCTAGAAAAGTAGAAGCAGTACCGGGTGGGGCAGTGGCTTCATTCCACTTGCCCCAGCCAGAGGTTAAAACCTCAAGTCAAGTCAAGATGTCTTGGCATAGTGCATTCACGGAACAGCCCGGACGGCTGTATAAAGGAAGTATGGTAGAGAGACGGATGTTTATCAAAACATGCTGTCAAGGATGTAACTTAGATAAGGAAAGGGCTATATACTATCTGAAAAGGGTAATGGATAGAAGTACTCAATGGGAACAGATACTTGCTCCTTCTTCGGAGGAACAAGCATGGCTAAAGAAGCTCCTCCCCTACATTTGGGGGCAGGATGCACAGACAATGACGACGATCGTAATTGAATTGCTTCAAGGGACGAGAGAGACCAGCGTGGGCGACGCTGCCTCTCCAATTGAAGTCCAGGTAGAAGAAGTGGCAACAGGTGTTATACCAAAAGAATCTCCTAGAGAAATAGTAAGAGATTATGAGACAACCCAGGAGGAAGTCTCTAAGATGATGGAAGAACTCACAGGATATGTTACTGATGACAGGAAGAAAATAAGTAAAGAAGCGGCAAACTTCCTTCTCCCGAGGATTATGAGGTTAAAGGCGCATCTGGATCTTCAACTGTTAAGGAATGCAGTTCTGCATGAAAAAGCCACTCAGCTAGAGCAGATACCGAAGACCAGGTTAGTTCCAGCAGCAGAGAGAATTCCCCTGAGCTTCTCTGATATAGTCAGGGAGCAAAGGGAGATACAAAAGCAAGCTAAGGATAATAAGGGGAATGAGTGGCAAACAGTACAAGGTAGAAAACATACTGCTAGGAAGACAATACTCATATATCCTAAGGAGGGGGAGGGGAAGCCCGAAGAAGTACGAGAAAAGCTTAAGACTCTAGATCCTGTGAAAGAGCAGCNTATCCTAAGGAGGGGGAGGGGAAGCCCGAAGAAGTACGAGAAAAGCTTAAGACTCTAGATCCTGTGAAAGAGCAGCTTAAAGTAAGGAACCTTAGGACAGTGGGGAAGGGCGGATTACTGATTGAGGCAGAGGACGAAGACACATTGACCAAGCTACGAAATGAAAAGAGAATGGAGGAACTGGGCTTGCGGGTCGAAGACCCTAAACGAAGAGGACCGAAAATAATCCTTTTCGACGTCCCTAGGGACTACGATAAGGAGGACTTGCTAGAAACGATATGGGAACAAAACTTATCTGAGAGAGAAATCTCAAAAGATGAGTTGTTGAAGAACGCAAGCGTNTGCTAGAAACGATATGGGAACAAAACTTATCTGAGAGAGAAATCTCAAAAGATGAGTTGTTGAAGAACGCAAGCGTCCGATTCAGAACTGGCCCACGTAATAACAAGGAAAAGGTCAATGTTGTCTTCGAGGTCACCCCTGCCTTAAGAAGATTATTCGTCCAACAAGATCAACTGTATGTGGGATTTCAAAGATGCAGAATTAAGGATNCACCCCTGCCTTAAGAAGATTATTCGTCCAACAAGATCAACTGTATGTGGGATTTCAAAGATGCAGAATTAAGGATTATTTGGTTCCAGTAAGGTGCTTCAAGTGCCAGGGGTACGGGCACATCAAGGAAAGGTGCAAATCTCCCTTGGTGTGTTCCTCATGTGCGGAAGTAGGACACAAATACTCTGAGNCGGGCACATCAAGGAAAGGTGCAAATCTCCCTTGGTGTGTTCCTCATGTGCGGAAGTAGGACACAAATACTCTGAGTGCACTCAGAAAGAAACTGAAAAATGCTCAAATTGCTCNGTTCCTCATGTGCGGAAGTAGGACACAAATACTCTGAGTGCACTCAGAAAGAAACTGAAAAATGCTCAAATTGCTCTAGAGAGAAAAGGAAAGATATCCTTCATAGAGTCGGATCCGCAGAGTGCCCAATACACCAACGGCAGTTGGCAATTGAACTAGATAGAACCCAATATGTGTAGAGGACCCGCGCCACTTCGTGTNCCCAATACACCAACGGCAGTTGGCAATTGAACTAGATAGAACCCAATATGTGTAGAGGACCCGCGCCACTTCGTGTCGGGCAGATAAACCTGCAAAGGGCTGCAGTTCCGACAATGGAGCTGTACAAGGTTGGTAAGGAANGCCACTTCGTGTCGGGCAGATAAACCTGCAAAGGGCTGCAGTTCCGACAATGGAGCTGTACAAGGTTGGTAAGGAATACAATCTTGATTTGGTCCTCATGCAGGAGCCCTACCTGCATCGGGGAACTTTGCCTACTCTCCCGGGTCATACCGTCGTATATGGAGAAAACCCGAAAACGGCGANCCCTACCTGCATCGGGGAACTTTGCCTACTCTCCCGGGTCATACCGTCGTATATGGAGAAAACCCGAAAACGGCGACATGGATCAGAAATCTGGAATTGAGTTACACTCCCTTGAACCACATATCCAACTCGTGCCATGCGTGCGTGAGAATTGAGACTGGGGGGGTAAGTGTGGTGAGTGTTGCATCATACTTCCCGCCCCAGGAACCATTGGATGAGTGTCTTTCCTGTTGGACTAACATCCTGCAGGGGGCACATGAAAACCTGTTGGTTCTTGGTGTAGACCTCAACGATAAGAGTGAGTTATGGAACTCACCAAGAACGGATGACCGGGGAGAGGAGGTGAATATGTATCTTGCTGAAAATAACTTGCAGGTTTCTAACACCTATGGACATCAACCGACCTTCTGGTCGTCAGCCCACGACACGGAAAGTTATTTAGACGCCACTGTAACAACGGCGCGGGCCTCTGGACATGTTGAGAACTGGAAGATCTTAGATGAGTTGGACTCCGATCACAAATTGATCACCTTTACTTTTAGACTGGATAGATCCCCAGGGACTCGCAATGCTGCTAACAACAGATTTATAACTGCCAGAGCGGACTGGCCCCTCTTCGATAAGGTATTACGGAAAAACTTAAAGGAGTATAAACTGGGGGATCGTAATGTTCAAGAACAGGCAGAAAAGCTGGTTTGTGCAGTCATGGGGGCTTGTAGAGAAGCAATTCCTACAGCCTCCAGGGTAACGCCGCACCATCCCTGGTGGGATGATGAACTGGAGCGTCTGCGCAGAGATGTGAAGCGCTCCAGGAAAAAGTTTAAGAGAACATACGATCCCGACAGAAGAGTACTTTTTGTTCGGCAATATAACACTCTAAAAGCAGAGTATAAGAGGGCAATCAGGAAAAAGAGACAACTTGCGTGGCGCGAGCTTGTCACAGAACAAGGAAACGAGAACCCCTGGGGATTCGTCTACCGTATGGTGGCAGGTAAGAATCGTAGGAATGAGGAGCTGCCGGCCCTGGTAAGGAATGGACAACCTCTTAGAACTCAACTAGAAATTGCGGAACATCTTCTGGAAGTGTTGCTCCCAGATGATGACTTGGAAACAGAAAATGAGTATCATAAGGACCTAAGAGGAATGGCACAGATCCCTAGTTCGGCCGAGGATACTGCTGAATTTACATTGGAAGAATTAGACAAAGTTGTCCGCAGGACCAAGTTAAAGAAGGCGCCAGGACTGGATGGATTGACAGGAGAACTTCTCCTCCGGGCATATCCGAGGATAAGGATGGAAATGCTTGAACTCTTTAATGAATGCCTACGACATGGAATATTCCCGACTGTCTGGAAATCTGGGAACTTGAAAGTGATTTACAAGGGGGCTGGTAAGGACCCCACCCTCGCTAAGTCGTACAGGCCAATAACGCTTCTTAGCGTTATGGGTAAGATCTTAGAGCGCATGGTTAATGGAAGGCTCTTGCAATACCTCGATATTGTCAAGGGCATCCATGCGCGCCAGTACGGCTTTGTGAGGGGGAAAAGCACTGAGAGAGCCATCATCGACATGGTGAACCAGACAAGGGAATTCAGTCACGATTATGTTCTTGCTATATCCTTGGATATCTCGGGGGCGTTCGATAATGCCTGGTGGCCGCAGATCATGTGGCAACTGCGTCTATTGGAATGTCCAGGTAACCTGTACGGGCTGATCAGATCCTTTCTTAACGAGAGGACCTGTGAAGTCCGTGTAGGTGAAACAACAGCTAAGAAACGACTAACAAAAGGCTGTCCTCAGGGATCTGTGTTAGGACCGATTTTGTGGAATATAATATTTGAGGGTCTATTGAGATTGGAACTTCCGCAGGACTGCGTGATTTATGGGTACGCGGACGACGGGCTGCTACTCATACCATCATGGACAAGACGAGAACTGGAAGAAAAGATTGCTCTTTCCCTTGAATCGATAAGACAATGGGCAACCAACTTCAAGCTCAAATTCTCAGGAGAGAAAATGCAGGCAATCTTACTTAAGGGCAACCTTAAAAGGAATCCTGTCATTCGGTTCGAGGGAAGAGTAGTCAAAATGGTACAACAAATGAAATATCTTGGAGTAATATTGCAGACCCGTCTCTCGTTCTCCAGTCACGTAGCCTATGCGGCGAATAAAGCGATAGTACTGTTTCAAAAGTTGAGGGCGGTAGCTCCTGCGAACTGGGGACTCGGCTACCGCACATTGAAAATAATGTATTCTGGAGTTTTCCTGGCGATCGTTGCCTACGCTGCCGGCGTGTGGTTTGCGGAAGCCAGCAAGATACACATCAAGCGCAGGCTAATCAGTGCACAAAGGGCAGCACTCTTGGCTGTGACTAAGTCTTATCGTACAGTTTCAAATGAGGCACTTCAGATAATTGCGGGTGAAGTTCCCCTAGATCTCTTAGTAAGGCAAAGAGGATACATAAGTAGAACCAAATGTACTGGTGGAATCTCTTTGGAGGAAACCAGAATACACAAGGAAAGTATCTTAACGGAATGGCAAGCTAGGTGGGACTCCTCCGCGAAAGGACGAATTACATATGAGATCTTTCCTGATGTCCGGCTGAGACTGCGGGCTTGGTGGCTAGAAATTGGCCACTATAGCGCGCAGTTTCTGTCCGGGCATGGAAACTTTAAGGGAAAACTGTCTACGATGGATTTGGTCGACACGCCCGATTGTGTAGTGTGCGGGGTCGCCGACACCTCTGCGCACCTGCTCTTCGATTGTCCCAAAGTAGAGGACCTTCGTGCTTCCTTTGTTGAGAGGCACGGAGCTGTAAATCTGAGAAGGATGCTGATGGAGAAAGAAACTGCGCGGACTGTACTGGGATATCTTACAACACTTGGTAAACGAAATGAAAACTTCGATGTGTGGTGGTCGAGTACCAGTTTGAACAGATCTATGATCCAACAGGAGATGGACTCGGATGAAACAACAACTGAAAATGGATAAAACCCACCTCTTCCCCACTGTCGTGCTGAAGAATGAAATGGAAGATACTGATATGGATATAGAAATTGATAACACGGAGAAAACTGACAATGTTGTTGTGACGCAGGCACAAATACCCAGAATAATTGGATCAGTCCTGCACCTTGCTGATCCCGATGAAATAGAACAAATACCTGAGATGACACTGGAAGAGGAACAACCAGCTGATGGATGGCCGTGCTCATGGAGCCCGGTTTTATTCGTTAGGGAGGGGCTAAATATGCTCACGAGGAATATGGGCAAGCTCAAGAGAGATAATCACAGGAGAACGGTAGCTGCCATGAAAAGAGAAAGGATTCACGAAGAGATCTGCACTGTGAAAGTCGAAGTGGAAGATGTAGCTGAAACCAGAGTTAACAGAGAAGTCTCGCTACTAAAATCTTTTGTCAGACAGTCAGAATCAACTTCGATTGACAACAAGTTCGTCACTTTACAGTGGCCATCCAACAGATCTACCATGGACGCTGCCGTTCAGACATGGCCTGTGGGAGCAAACCCCAAAGAACCCTGGGAGCTTTACGGAGAGGTGATCCGAGGCTCCCAGCTTTCAAGACTGGAAGACCCTACGATACTAGTAGCGGCTGTTGCCCTTCTAGTCAGATCCATGGAAGGAGGGGATAAGGTCCTATTCCCAAGAATGGAGTGCGTCGATAGACTGACCGTCGCCCAGGTCGGTCTACCAACGGACACGGAAGCCCTCCATAGCCTCCTCAAAGAGTGCTATTGGAGGCGTGGGGAAACCTTCGAACCATCTAGGATCTTTAAGGATGCCGTCCGCACATACGGGAGGCGTACCTTTGACCACACGAAACCCTTCATGGGGTATAGTGTGGTCAGGTATTAGTCCTCCAGTCTGGGCGGCATTCCTTACACACGGATATGACATAACACGATTTTGACATGTGTCTGTATATGTACTTGTACTGTTCCAGGCAAAACCGATGACGACCAAGCGAAGGAAACTGGATTGAGAATACTGGTAAACAAATGGTAAGAGAGAAATCTCTGATTGGTATGCGAGATGGCGAATGAATGGCTGTCGGGGCTGCGCGGGACTGTCCCTTAAAAACGGGCAGATCTCGTTCTTCCTTCGGCATTAAATGAGATCGTAACGATAGACTGCAGTGTGGTTTGTTACTGCTCCTTACGCCCGGTGAGCAAGGGAGCGGGGGACAGTACTGGTGTACCGTCTGTCCCCCAAACCTGAGCCCAGACACTGCCCGGACGCACTGAGCCGCGAAAAGTTGATAAAGGGATATACCACCATGCTTATTTGAAACGTGAAAGAAGGCTACGCGCAGACGCGGTAGAGAATGTGTGAGTAAATTCTTAGTATACCTTTTGGACGCATGGTGGTGTCAAAAATGCAAAGTTTCCCGGTGGTACTGTGAGATTCATGTAAAAGAGCCGAGTAAGATCTAACTTGTGGGGGATACAGTAAAGTGTAGAAAGATAAGTGCTCCTGGTATAGCCCTTTAGAGGCTTCGGCCACCAGGAGGGGAGGTAGGAGAGGCCAGCGCCGGTTCCACCGGGAACTTTGTAGTGAAACAAAAGAGCCGATCTAGCTTTTGTTTGCGGGAGATAACGTAAAGTAGAAAGAAGCGCTCCTGGTATGACCTTTTAATAGGTATCGGCCACCAGGAGGGGAGGTTTGGTGAGGAAAGCGCCGGTTCCACCGGGAACTTTGTAGTGAAATTGAAAAAACAACACCTTGGGTGGGGGGCGGGGGTGAGCAGGAAGAAGACAGAGCTCACTCACGCACCCTACTCAGACAATACGTACACATGCAATAAAAATAACGATATAAACAACACACAAAACAGACACGAACACCGATACGCCACAACATCAAGTACAATAATACATTCGCACACCAAGCCCTCTGTCTCCTACGGGTGGACAGGGTTGTAGTGGTAAGGGTGGAGTCAGAGGCACCGTTTTTAACTCTATAACGTAACAAGTATTTAACCATTTCTTCTTATTAATTTCTATTTCCAAGCCCCATAAATTTTTTGGTGTGAAATGTGTTTAAAATGTATTGTATAATGGCACAGCCTCGGATGGCCATTTGGCTAAATGGGGTTTAAAGTTTTCTAAATTTTCTTCTTCTTGTAATGAAATTGTGCCCTCTCCCCACTCAGTAACCAAGAGCAGGTGGACATGTATATACTGTACATATTTTTCAGTTTGTTATGGACAAGGTATCAGTAGTGTTGTGTTATGTTGAACTATGGACACTTCAAGGTGGGCGGGATATCCGGGCTAGGTTTCTGTTTGAAACTCCCCGCCCTCAGTGCTGGAGCTACAGTGGCGCCCAAGCTGGCGCCATTTTGGTTTACTAACCGTTGTTAGCATGGCGTGACCGTGGTAGGTACTTACCTGGGTTGTTGGTCAAATGTTTTAGTGTACAGTCCACTCTTTCGCACCCCGAGTCCAGACAGTGGTTTCTGTCCTATTGTGGGTGTGCTTTGAGTTTGTATTGTTCAGCTGTGTCCACTGATATTTGTTTTGCACTGTTTTGTTCCCTTGTGTGGTGTTTCCGTTTTCGTGTTGTCTTTTCTTTTGGTTTGCTCTTGTTGTCTGACCTGTTTTGTAATAATATGTTGTTCGTCCGTCTTTTTGTGGTTTTAATATTCTATTGACTAGGAAACAGCTTTTCCTAATTATCTGTCTGTGGGGTTGTAAAAGGCTTTCTTCATTTTTTGTCTTGCTGAGTCTCTGTATGTCACAGTCCAATCACACCATCATAATAATACAAATTACTTCCTTGTTTTCACAATAAAGTGATTTAATTTTGTTGGCCGCCGGTGACACGATCAGTGCTGCCCTCTGTTACCGTGCAAGGAAGTTCGCTCTGACATGCAAATAGCGAACAAAAACATTTAATTTTTTTTTTTGTCATTTAGTCATGAAGTTGAGATATTTTTGAGCTAGCTTACGATTCTAAATGGTTCGGCAAGCATGCACACACTAGCCTCCAATGTCTTAAGTACGCACTGCAACCTTCTTTTGGTCACTGGTAGGGGGCCACGGTGGTGTAGTGGTCAGACTAGTCGCCTCCCACCAAAGCAAACCGGGCTAGATTCCCAGCGGGGTCGCTCCCGGATTTTCGCGCGTGGGAATCGTGCCGAACGATGCCGCTGGTCGGAGGGTTTTCTCGGGGATCTCCTGTTTCCCCCGTCCCTCGAATTCCGGCGCTGATCCACACTCACCTCGCTTCACCCTCATCGGCTCTCAAGAATTCGCTGTTAAGAGCCGCCCAAATCTATCTACTCAACTCCATTTTTGGTCGCTGGCAGCATGTCTTGGGGGACACATTTTCTTACATGACTGCGCCAATAAAATGTTGGTTACTCTGACACTGACGGCCTGTGGTTCTCGGACAGACACGTGAACACGTGCCAGTTAAAATCATCCAATCTCCTAAGTGGATATATCTAAAGTGTTTTGGAGTATAACCAGTCATGGAATATTTTCCCGAGAAACAGGTGACATTATAAATGGTTATTTAAAACATATACGACTCACAAGACTACGGAAAATATTACGCAGAGACTAAATACACTGAAAAGCCAAAAAAAAAAAAAAAAAACTGGTATAGCGGTGCGTATTGTTATGGTGTGATCAGGCCTTAGTTGAACGGCTTGCCTGATAGCACCTTCAAACATTAAACCTGGAAACGAGCGGGATTGCAACGACACCATTTGGTCGTCGACCCTTGCGAAAGAAGACAGTTGCAGAAATCCCCTCCACCGGTCACTGAGCGGGGCCGCAGAACCACGTGCTTGATATAGGCCGGCGTAACACCCGGAACGTCGTCTTTCGTCTTTAGTCCTTTGGGTGACCCGACCAGCAAAGCAGACCAGGAAGATGGGTGTGTCCGGCCGTCGTTAACCGTCTCGCAGAATCAGCCTCCGGCTGCAACAAGGTGATGACTTTCCAGTTAGGTTTAATTAAAATGGGGTGAACCATAATGTAATTAAATAATCATCTTGGTATTTCATTTAAAGCTCCCGCGATCAATAGTAATTTAAATAGCAACTGTATAATCTTCATGTAATAAAACCTCATCAGCTACTGTTGTGCTCTAACCCAGCTCGCGAGTCATTATTTGATATACACCCCCAGCCCCCCGCATACTCTCACATTGACATACCACATTGTTACTAGTTCGTAACAATGGTGGAGGCTTGGTTCCTCCCTACCCTCTCGCTGCCTTGCATCAGCTTTTCTACCATCCACCCCCATTTCAATAAATTCCCCACCCACCCACGCTAATTTCCGTAATAATAGTAGCAAAATTTCAGCCACGTCCGCTTTTAAACTTTAAACTTTTAAGTAGGAGTATAATTAAATAATGTAATAATATCTACTTTTGAAATGAATTAGGTTTAAATAATAATTTACCTTTTACAGCCCAATATCTAAACACTTAAAGCAATTATTTTGAACCTAATTAACAAGCGGTATTCAAATGTAAACAATTTCCGTGGGAACCGCAAGTCCCTAGTTGCGTATATTCACGTGTAAACAATTTATCTCAGGTATACCAAGCTAGTAATATAAATTAAAATGTAGATCACATGTATGCGCTGGATATGTTATTTGAAATTTAACTATTACTGTGATAGTAATTCGTAATCCTGTACGCATTTTCAGTACAGTAACTTTCAACTCATGCTAATTTTAATGAACTCCATGCCATACACCCTATTGTACGTAGTTAGCTATTACTTTGCGCAGATAAAATAAATATATATTTTATTCAACTTTCCCCTCAGTATACATACTGTATATTTAAGAAACTTCTCATATCATGCTTAGGAATAAGGTATGCCAGTTAAGTATGACAATTTCAGTATTCTGTCATAACGCCCATATTGCGGTATGAGTTGCCATGCGGCAGGACAGATATATCGTTGACCCGAGACGACACATTCCCTCGTCAGCACTTCCTCGCGGCACGAGCGCCGCTGTGATGAGAAACAGTGTGCTGGCGCACGCCACGCAGTTTTCTTTCCGCCACACCCGCCTTTAAACTTAAGTTTATTGTTCTAGTTTAAGTTTCTCATACTATCAATAGTTTCACGTATTTTCCCACAAACGTGTGCTATAAGGAAACTGGGAGAATGAATACCGTTGGGTTTACGCATTTCTGTGATCCGAGGACTTAGCCTGTTCTCGTGGCTTCCGGACGTGCTAGCGACACGCCGTGCCAGTCATACTGTATTGTTTGATGCGCAGACTGCTGAACCTGACGTGAGAAGGATTAATTGTGTGCAATGTTAAGGGTATTTAACGAAATAAGGAATAGTGCCTGAGACACACCCCCTTCGACTGTATTTGTCCGTTCACGGTTTACCCACATCCACCCAATTGTAAGGAGTACTTACCCAGGACGTCAAGCCTTTCGTTTCGCATGAGACGCGGAGCAATCTTTGGGCCTCTGGTGGAGTTGTGATCTGACTAGAGGGGCCTATTTTCTGTGCTCTACTGGCCTTGACAGATTTCAGGCAGTAGGGACGCAATTAGATTTTTGCTGTGGGTCTTTTATCTACTACACAATACTTTGAAAGTATACCACGAGGGTACTTTCGCTTTTGACCTCCTGGGAGTAAGTCATTGAGTGCAGATTCCCCCAACCACTGTATGCCACCCCTTTGTGTGAAAGAAGAAGTGTAATTATTATGTCTTTAATTACTCATATATGTTCTTTTCCTCTCTACTATATTCTATTTGCATAATAACTATCGTTATGTTTTACTTAAGCTATGTGTTGATGTCCCTCGGCTTTGTTAACATGCTATGCGTTCTGCTCCTCTTCATTCCAATCTTAACTTTTTAATAATCAATGTAAATATATTATACTTATGCTATGTGTTGATGTCCCGCGTACATATTAACATTTTAATAATTATGAGTTTATCCGCGCACACAACCAACTACCCTAATTTATTTTCAGAAAAGAAAAAAACTTGTATGAAAATAGGCATTACTAAGAACTAGATTTACAAGCGTAACGTAACTATAAAATTATAATGTAAGGTGGTATTCGTATACCGCCAGAGAGAACAATTGACGACAGTTTAAAAAATAAATAAGCTTTAACTCGCGTTTAAATACATAAACTTCCAAGGTCGGACACACCCGAGTAAATATAATAAAATCAGGAATTAAATAACCAATTTCATTTTGAATAACCATAATCTGTAATATAACTATTAGGGCCCTATTAATTATTTAAAGAAAATTTTATATAAGATGTTTTGACAAACTGTGCAGGTATTCTGCTAATGCATTTCATTGTAAGTTTCAGAACAACGGTACCGCAAGTTTCATGTTCCACAGCAACCTGCAGTGATGTCACACCCCTCTCAACCAAAGTTCCTCCGGAGGTCGGCGCATGCAACGCCCACGTGAACACCAGTCCTGACGTCACGCACAATCTCAACACCGCGCTCACAGTCGGCAGCACTACCGTTTAACCAGTTCGCGAGTCTTACGTTAATTTATTTACAGGTAACCAGCGGTTCACATATTTTACATACACTACTCACACCGCACCCTGCAGCTATCTAACAGTAACACACAACCAGAATTTACTTTAAAAAGTTTATAATTGCATAAGAACAAAAAAAATAGCGATTGCTAATAGGAGGCCTCCGAACGATGTTTAAAATGTGTTATTTATAATAAAAGTAAAAAGTTAAACCAGTTTTAAGATACAAAAGCAGTTGAACAAATTACATACTCCACTGCTTATGAACAAAAATTTATATAGATTATTTTTTTTTAACGAAACTACTTAAGTAACAATATTTTTCCAATAATTAATTAAATAATATTCCGCGTTTCGATACTATCCCATCAGTGTCCCAACCCAATGACGTCACGTACCGTTTTAGTATGTAACAATTCTCTTAACACATCACTATTTTGTCAGTGTTCTCACATGTATTCATTTTTCAGCACGCTTATTTTCTGTACAACTGTAAATAATAATTGTTGTAACGGGGAGAGCAGTTAATTTAGCAAATTTAAATTATTTTCGTTGTTAAATATTGCTTTCTATTTTCATTGTGATTAATGAGTAATATTTTTTTTCTTCATTCCTTAGAAAAATTAATATAATTAACAATTCACGCCAAGTAGTGCTTAGAGACTCACGAACTCAAGAAAGACAGACGCATTTGCGAACCGCCTGCGGGGAGTCTGCCGCGCTCGCGTGGAAGACAATTTGCACACCCAGCGGAAATGCCAATTCAAGGCCCGCAAGGCCACTGTAAACACACAGCTCATAGTTTGATTGGCCCACCTTGCCCGAGGACTGCACGAAGGCAACTGGCAGTTCCTTATACCTAAATTATCCGTCTACTTTAATTCCTTTCTAATATGTTTCCTACCGTAGCGAAGAGGACTTCAACCCGATTCATATTCCTGCTGCCACAACATGAATCCCGCAACTCCCAGTCACCTACATAATCCACACGGAATCTAGGGCGAGATGAGGGCATCTCGCTAGTGAACATCGGGGGTGATGTTATGGTGTGATCAGGCCTTAGCTGAACGGTTTGCCTGATCACACCTTCAAACATTAAACCTGGAAACGAGCGGGATTGCAACGCCACCAAATGGGCCGTCGATCCTTGCGAAATAAGACAGTTGCAGAAATCCCCTCCACCGGTCACTGAGCGGGGCCGCAGAACCACGCGCTTGATATAGGCCGGCGTAACACCCGGAACGAGCGTCTTTCGTCTTTAGTCCTTTGGACGACCCGACCAGCGAAGCAGACCAGGAAGGTGGGTGTGTCCGGCCGGCGTTAACCGTCTCGCAGAATCAGCCTCCGGCTGCAACAAGGTGATGACTTTCCAGTTAGGTTTAATTAAAATGTTGTGAATCATAATGAAATTAAATAATCATCTTGGTATTCAATTTAAAGCTCCCGCGATCAATAGTAATTTAAACAGCAATTGTATAATCTTCATGTAATAAAACCTCATCAGATACTGTTGTGCTCTAACCGAGCTCGCAAGTCATTATTTGAGATACGCCCCCAGCCGCCAGAATACTCTCACATTGACATACAACATTGTCACTAGTTCGTAACAGTATGCAAATAACAGAGGTATGGAACCAATCAGAGTAACGCGATGCGGTCGGCAGCTAGATCTGTTACTGCTGCTACAATGGCAGGCTATCAAGATTTAAGTGAGTTTGAACGTGGTGTTATAGTCGGGGCACGAGAGATGGGACATAGCATCTCCAAGGTAGCGATAACATTAGGATGTTTGCGTATGACTATTTCACGAGTGTGCCGTGAATATCAGGAATCCGGTAAAACATCACATCTTCAACATCGCTGCGGCCGGAAAAAGATCGTGAAAGAACGGGACAAATGACGACTGACGAGAATTATTAAACATGACAGACGTGCAACCCTTTCTCAAATTGGCGCATATTAGATTTGTGGACTGCCCTGCAGGATTCATGGTGTGAATTGCCACCTGCATACCGTCAGACATTAGTCGAGTCTATGCCACGTCGTCTTGTGGCACTTTTGCGTGCTCGGGGGCCCTACACGATATTAGGCGGGTGTACCAGTTTTTTTGGCTCTTCCGTGTAAGTACACAGAGGCGAAATAGTGTTACGATTCCTTTGCTGTAAGCGTGCCCATTCTCTGATTGGCTTAGCGAAGATTTGGAAACGTGTTTTATGTCCGATTGGCTACTGCGCGCTGCGAAAGTTTCCTTATTGCATGCCCTGCATGCTGGCGAGTAGGCTAGAAACCGCGGAGTGACGAACGGAGTTCCGACATTTAGCTGGCCTGGGACGCCATTTTTCTGCCAAGTGTTGATGTAGTTGGCGGTATAAGCGGCTGGTTGACCTTTGTTAAGTACTCTGTGGTAACATTGTTGAAAGGCTCAACCAATCAGAGCGTCGGAGCACTGCTTGAGCGACAGACATTGGTTTGATGCTCGTCCGTATTAATTAAGCTGTAGCCTAAGTTTATAGGAAAACAAAGCATATTCGTAGATTAATTAACACTCTAAATCCGGTATAAATTTAAATTTGCAGGTGCTGCAGTCGAGTAATATATCTTGGCCCGTACTGTACTTCTACTTACTTTATTGTCACAACCCGTGAATTTCGTGGTCGATACTAAACCCTTTCAGTCCCGAATTAATTTTCGAGCTCAAGTGTTGCAAGCGTTAATTATTTTGGTATGCACTGTACGAGTGTGGAGCGTGCTTCTCACGGCCAGTGAACAACGTACTGCGTGTTAGTTGGTAGCAGCATTAACCAATCACAAGTGAGAGATGCTGAAACTTCAACAAATCAGATTACTCACAATGAAGACGGTCGAAACACCAGCCACTGATTCCTCGCTGTGTACAGTAGCGACCATATATATCCTTCATGTGCAACATGGCGACTTAACTAGTTACGAGACGTTGGTGTGAACCATTCACAAACCACAACTGTGCACAAGTCCACACATCACGTCTCTCGCAGATAAGTCACTGTGTTGGTCAGCGAGTCTGCTTGCGTACAGTCCAGGTCATAAATGTGCAACATGTCCTCCCCCTGCTGTGAACACACGGACCAGAAGGGTTGAGATACAGTCACTCATACCGCAATCTACAGTCGCACACGCCAGCAAAATGGCGTCACTGGCTAACAGCATGTTGGAACGCCGTTCGCCAATCAGCGCCTGGTAATATACTTGCAACCCTTGCAGCCAAGCCAACAGGAAATATTTCACAGCACGCAGTATCCAATCAGAGAGAAGGTCCGTTCCCAGAGCCTCTAGCGGCCAATCAGAGAGTGGCACGCCCCAAACCAAACGAGTCGCCCCACAGTTTAACTTCTTTGTACGTGTCTATCCTGTGGCCGTAGCAGCCAATAACAAGAGAGAAATTGGAAGAGCTTCAATTGCGCACCCGATACCACGTGACCACAGGTTGATTCAGGCGCACAAACGACCAGCCATCAGGTATAACCAGTGTAAAAAAAGACACTAAACTTTCCCTCTTACGCCGATACTGAGTAAGTGTTATTTTCGTTCCACCAGCAAAGAAATAAATATTTTGTGGTGAACACAAAATGTTTAGTTGGTGTTCACCCTACCAAACTTTTTCGTGGCGAACACAAAATGTTTTATTGGTGTTCACCCATAATTTTTTTTTTTTGTGTTTAACTCACGTTATTTTGTTGGTTTTCTCCCCATCACATTTTTTGTGGTAAACTCAAAATGTTTTCTGTGTGTTCATCCAATCAAATGTTTTGTGATGAACACGACATTTTTGTAGTCAACACAAAATAAATTACACTGGCAAACAGCCATTTTGGTGCCAACGATTTTTCAACTGTTCCTAGGTAATTTTTAGGTGCAGAATCCAAAATAGCCATTAGATTTCGTCTATCAGATCTAGTTTTTTAGATAAGCTATGTTTTCTATTTTTGAAGTAGCTATACACACATTTATTACTTATCACTTTAAAATTTCCTTTTATACGACTTTCTAGCATGGAATTTACTTGTACAGTCTCGCTGAAGACTCCAACAGTAGTCGGCCATCATGTGGCTATTCCATCTCCCTTGATATCGATCTTCCATAGTTTTTATGTCCTGGTGGAATCTTTCTCCCCGTTCTTCACTACAATCACCTAGGTTAGGATATGTCCATTTGTGTTTATTGTTCCGATTAATACCTTTGATATTTACGAAACAAAAGTAGCAGTCATTGTGATGGTTTCGTGGTTCCCTCCAAATCATTAGTACGCCAAAGTTTAGGCACTGTCTCTTTCCCATGGTCCACTGTCGCAAATGTTCAACACATGTTTTACATACAAAATGTGGACGCCAAAGTATGCCAGATAAGCCGTTTCCACAAAGTGAGAAATACGTTTTCTACTTTCTTTCAAAATGTATTCGCCACATACATAACAAAACACGTTTGGATGATTTACACAGCTACATATGCTTGTGGATGCCATGGTTTTAGTTCAGTTTTTAAATACTAAAGAACGGCACAGATCAACACGAAATAATAGCACAACTTTACTCACGAAAGCTCAATAACATACTGAACCGGGTAAGGCCGAGGTAGACAGAAGGTAACACGGGCCAAGGGTTAACGAGTGGGGATGAAGCAGTTATAAGCAGGTCGGTCGAATCATGGGCAATTCCAGGTATATCTGGCTAATTTGATTTTAATTTGAGGTATGACATTTATATTTTGACCTCAAAAGATATTTTTATTTCTTTGCTTATGCCTTTTATCATAACTAATATCAATTAGCCCGTATATAAAAAACTACAGCTGATAGACGAAATCTGATGGCATTTTTGGAACACAGCACATTTAAAATATCCAAAATCAGTCCTTCGTTTTTTGGCACAAAAAGAAATATTTCATTTTATTGGCCAGTGTTATTAGTCGCCACAAAAGTTTAGTGGTAGCAAGTATATAATTTTCTGATCACCACAAAAAAATTTGGTAGTGTGAATATCAACAAAATATTTTGTGGCTGCCATAAAGTTTTTTTCCCCCCAGTGAGAGAAAGATAAAATCCTGTCTTTCAAAGAAGCCATCCCCAGTAAATTTATACTGTACGTTGGCCACGTGCTTGTTAAATTAAGGCGTATTCACATGGGATCTTAGGAATGTGACCAAACATTGCCTTAGCTCTGGCCACACCTGTACTCGATACCACCCTTCCTCCGGAATATTCCACGAAAAAACCCCAGGCTCCACGTTTTAGGAAATATTTTGCGAATGTATGACTGGTTCAAAGGTACCGACGCTGCCATTTCGTGAAATGAAACAGAATATCGTGTATCAGAATGCATAGCTGATTCACTGATAAGTGCGCGTTTTTTTTTTTAAACAAGTCTTAGAATTGAAATTCTTCGCAATGCGGAGAGACAGACACGCCACAACCACTCCTCACTCCAACTAGGAACATCCTCTCATTTTCTCTCTCTTCGCCTGTTGGTAAGGACATGCAAAATTTGCGCTAATCCGGGGACACGTTATGCCAAATACTGCCCAGTGAAGAAAGCATAACATGTCCCCAGACTGCGGCGAATTTTGCATTTTATATGCCTAGGGGTAGTGAAATTTCGCGAAAAGATTTCAAGACAAGTTATATTTCAAAACACTGAAGTGTTTTTGTTTTACCTATCTTGGTTGGTTGAATTACTTTTTGACACGTGTCAACTGTCTGCACACGAATCACGTAGGAGCCGTGCCGATGTTGCCGAACTCCGAGTGGCCCGGTCAAACATGAAGACGCCTTCTCAAGAAGGCAGCAACAAACGGCAATAGACAAACTGCTGTTGGGTGCTTGTAGTGTTGAAGTCTACCGTGTACTCGTGTTTTTTTTCGCTGTATATATACGGACAGGCGAAGAGAGACAAAAGGAGAGCGTGTTCTTGTCGGGACGAGGAGTGTGTGTGTGCGCTCCCCGGCCGGTGTTGGCCGGAGGAGGCGAAGTCTGGTGTGCTGTCGCGGCCGTCGGAGGAGTTGTTCGCCCGGGCACGTGCAGACGTGCAGGCCCGGTGTCGGCGAGCACGTACGAGACTTCGCCTCACTTGTTTCGCGCTGCTAACGTCTTTACCTCTCCACTGCACCGCTCGCCGCCTCTCTTCCACACTCTCCGCCTGCACTGACAGCCACGCTCTCTTTACAACGCCGCGCGCTTCCGGCGACTTGCAGCTTCTCCGCCTGCCGCGCCGTGATAGTTCACACTTCGAGAGGAGTCCACAGAGAGACGCTTCCTGTGGAGTCGTTGTTTGCGCGTACTCGCGTGTCTCGGTAAGTAAATGTCCTGGAAATACGACTTTTGGCCAGAAAATGTAAGAAACAATTATCTATGCCTCTGTGTTTTTACTTCTATCATATTAAGTATATTCATGCAGGAAAACGTCCGTGAGAATGGACAAATATCGCATTTTTAAAGCGCGCCTATGCAATTTCCTTGTGCGGCAAGAGAAAAGTACAAACATTCGAGCGTAGTTTGATATCTGGCCTTTCATCGCGTGTGCTAAAGTCCCAGTGTTACAGACGTAACTTGCAGAGTACAGGACCACGATGGGAACACTGTCCGCCTTGCTCGTAGGGGCGATGAGGCGCTAGAGGTGGGTGTTAGTGTCGCCCGTATCGCTCCCTCGCTTCTTGACCTCGGACGCGCAGCCGCGGACTTCTCTTAAGAGTAGTATGTAGCTGCGCGTCCAAGGTCATGAAGCGAGGAAGCTATACGGTCGACAATTACACGCGTCCCTATCGCCGCATCGCTCCTACGCGCAAGGCGGGCAATGTTGTCCGTCGTGGTCCTGTACTGTGCAAACGAAATACGCAGCAGTGGCACTTTATTACACGTATAGCGGTACTTTACTGTCATCGCTTAAGGAAACTGCATTGGCAATCTTTAAAAATTATAAATATTAAACATTTTCGCGAATTTTTTCTTCCATGAATACACTTAATATGATAAAAGTATAAAGATAAGGGCACAGATAATTTATTTTTACCTTTTCTGGAATAAATCCTATTTCCAGAACATTTCTTTGCCGAGACATGCGTGTTCGCGCGAGCAGCGACTGCACAGGAAACGTCGTACCACGATCCTGTACACAACAACACTTAAGGCGAGGTAAGAATAAGACACTAAAGACATCGCGCACTTTAGATGCACCGTACGCAAGCCAACCAGCATTGTTTAAAACGACTTTTCACACTACTGTATTACAATATGTACGTGTCGGAAACATGCGAAACCATTGTAGACACTGAACTTTGCTTCATATAATCCAGCAGTAAAAGTATGGCATCACCACTCTAACTTCCGCCCGTACACGCTGCACTACAGGAACATTGCACACCAGTTCTGAGCCTTGCGGGTGGGGGCCGCGGTGGTATAGTGGTTAGACTACTCGCCTCCCACCTAGGCGAACCGGGTTCGATTCCCAGAGGGATCGCTTCCGCATTTTCGCATGTGGGAATCGTGCCGGACGTCACCGCTGGTCAGCGGGGTTTTCTCGGGGGTCTTCTGTTTCCCTTTGACCTTCATTCCGGTGCTGCTCCATACTCACCTCGCCCTCGCCGGCTCTCAAGACGTAAATGTTAAAAGCCCCTCGAATCTCTTCACTCACTCACAGTTTTTGCTTGACTACGCCAAACACAATTAGGATACTTCGGTTGCAACTGAACGTCTGTGATATGCGGACAGAAACCTTATTTAGAACCACCCAGTAAAGAAAGTGGGTAAGGGTTATAACCAATCGTGAAACAGTTTCGTAGAAATCAGCGTCCCTACTCGTTACTCGGATGTCTCTCTGGTATTTGAGTTCACCGCAGCTGCACTGCTCGCGCAACAATATGTTGAGCTCGATATAGAGTCCTCGTGTAGGTGTGGTCACAGAGTACTTAATAATACAGAGGCGAAGCAACTACTTAGTTTCTCTTGGACGAATACAAATGTGCTGGCGAAGACATCAATACCTATTTTAAAAAAGGTTCAGGATGCCAGTTACCGAATACCCATTTTTAAATAATCTTGATACTTAATTAAAATTTCGTATGATATAGGTTAAATGACATGTGATTTATTTGGCAAAGTAAATTAGGAGCATAGAAACTTGGGCTCCCATATTCCGACATTTTCTACTTTTCGGTGCTATATTTTGAAAACTACAATCGTTTGACTACATATATTAACATTTATGTGGTCATTATATAAATATTTTTCGGATAATAAAATAGAAAATTATTATTAACACGAGGGGCAACTCCGCCAGCGAGGGTTTCTCCGCCATGCACAAGCGCACTGCGCATTGCCTACTTATCCAGGCCGCAGGGGCAACTACAAGCGCTATCCACACACACTACATTATCTATTCACAGGCTATATTTGCCGAGTGCTTCAAAACAACACCGACAACACTTAGTATGGTGTGCAGGACGATCACTTTTCACGAGAGGACTAGTGTCTGGAAAAGCATGGTTCGGCGGCTGTGGGACGTCAAAGGTTGACAACGCTTCAGATGTGGTTGTAGCGGCTCCGAAACCAGGACCATCACAACTCTCCTCCCAGCCTCCGCCTGTCTACCTCTCACACCATATAGGAAGATAAGGGGATGGGAAACGTACATCAACAAGAACCTTTCAAAGACAGAATGACTTGATAGTTACTATAACGCTGTCCATTATGGGTGGGTGTACTCACAATTTCACAACAACCACTTTTTTTTATTTGTCCCATTTTTTTAAATTTTGGCCGCACGTTCACATATAACATTTGTTACAAAAATCAACCTAGGGTATTGCCCTCACTAACACACCCAAAGGGTGTAGGTTGTGTTCTTACACACTCTCCATCAATCACATGAACAAACTCATCCATGCTCTTAAAATATCCCAGCGTCCCTGATCACTACGATATTTCCCCCTGCGCTACATTGTAAGTTCAATCCAGCATCCTTCCTACTCACGCTATCTGCTGGTCCATTCGTCCAACAACCAAGTCCCAACATACACTCCGGTGCCCCACAAGTCTCGTCCCAAAATCCATTCTTCTCAAGACAAAGTCCTGCAGTACAATCCTTCAGAAGCTAAGTCCTCGTCGAGTGTCCAGAAAACCAAGTCCCAATTTTCGCTCTTCCAGACACGTAGAATCACTCTAGGTGTTCAGAAACTAAGTCTCTCTTCCTCTCGTTCTGAGACTAAGTCCCACCGATACTCTAACCTCCGTAACTCGCAGAGATGATCCTCGTGCATCCTCCTCCATGCCCAGACTCCAGCCCCCCCCCCCC
>NQII01005012.1:14435-29072 GCA_002778355.1 Clitarchus hookeri | reverse complement strand
CCCCCCCCATCCCTCGGCACGGCAACGATCTTCCTCGGTGGTGGCTCTGTGACACAATGTGGAACGTGCACCCTTCGCTATATCCAAAGTGTTGTCGAGATTTGACGTCTTAAAGCTCCCGAACTATGCTTTCCAGACATGGGTCCTCTCGTGGATAATTAAATTTTTGCCGTCCCATCCAAAATCCATATGGGGGTACAGCGGGTTGCAGAGTGGTTCAGGGGAAGCAGCTGCCTTCCCCTGCGCATCATGTCATTAGGAAAATAAAACATAGTTTTGCCAGTTTCCTATTTTCACTAGACAGTCTGCAAGTTTAAAATGACCACTGGATTAAAAATATATTTAGTATCGCACAGATTATTTGTTGTGTGTTTAAATATATTCTTACTTCGTAGTTTTAATTTCATAAGTGTGGATATTCATTTTGTGGTTTGGACAGAAATAATTTAACCAGATATGATTTTTCCCCTGTAAAAAAAAACATTTAAAAGGCATCTGAAATTACGTACAAAGACGGATTCAGTAATATAGCGTATGCAATGGAAAGTAACACAGAAATGCCAAGAAATGATGCGCAAATATGATCAAGTTAAGTGGGCCGGTAGCATGGGGCAGTGGACCTGTACTCACAGCTGTAGGCAAGCAACACGCGCCGTGACTCATCCTGGCTTCCTTATAGCAGCGCAGCGCCAGTCCCCGTTATCTGTTAAGGTAAGTGGTATTGCAGTGTGTGGCTGTACATACGCAGTGAAGTTCACGAATGAGGAAGCACTGGACGCCCTACTAATTTACCGTGAGTGTGTCAGAAATGACAAGCAAGTCGTCCAAATGTATGGTGAAAGGTATCCTAATCGGACACCTATCTCACGGCAAACGATACTAAGAATTTGCACACGTCTCTTGTCACGGGGTGATTGGAATTCCACAACACGAGTGCGACGAAAGACTGCTACGGGCGAGACGCATCAACACGATGTGTTGTCACATGTCGATGCAAACTCCCACATGGGTACGCGAGAACTTTCCAGGTTCGTAGGAATAAGTATAACAAGTGTGTTACGGATACTGCGCCAACGGAAATTCCATCCATATCGCGTGGCTCTTCATCAGACATTACATGAAGGTGATTTCTATCAGCGTGTTCAGAACATACTATTTACTGATGAAGCTACCTTCGCAAACCATGGGTGCGTAAATTTACTAAATGTGCACTACTGGGCGACGGAGAATCCGCGTTGGGTCCGGCATGTGAAGCAGGAATATGCGCTTTTATGAATTTGGTATGTTTGTGACGATCGTAGCCAACTGCAATAATTGTTGGTAATTTTCAGGCCCAGAGTCAGAGTTCAAGGTGATGGGGCACTGGGTCGATGAAGTGCAAGATGCCACCAGTTACAAGATCAGCTTGAAACAAGATCACATTGTAATCCTTGAGTCTCTGTGAGTATTCATACATGGCGCAGACCACATGCCACCATCGCTCGTTTGAATGTCGTTTGCGTTCTATAGTTCTTTCAATGGCAATTTTTTACTCCAGCAGTATCAAACATAGACGTAATTGTATTTTTCTTGCGCCGCTCTTTCATCTGCAACCTGGCTGGATGGGAGGTAAATTGAAATGTGTGCCCAAGGCAGGACTCGATGTAACGACCCCAGGCGCTTGAAGGGTGCACACTAACCGTTACACCACCGCGGCTGTAATGTGTCCCTTGTAGTTGACATAATACCGTTCTTTCGCTCGTTGGGTCGTGCAGTGGGAGATGGAATGTTTAAAAAGAATACAAAGTTTGGTAAACAATCATTGTTTTAATTTTTTTTTAAACTGGAAGTTATAACAAGTCTCATTTGGAAATAAGCGTATAAACACCTTGACCCGTACAATTTGCGCTGCATGTCATTCAGCCGAAGCTTTGTTTTAAAGCGCGTAGTTAAACTCTTTTTAAAAAAAAACCTAATTACCTTACTTCGCAATCTAATTACGCTCTTTATCGCAATCAAACCAAGCCGGGTTCACCCTGAACATGCAAGTTTATCATTTAAATTACTCCAAATCATATTACTGTGAAATGCGATTACGCCGCGGCTCGGGGACGCGCGACCGACGCGCCGCCCAGCGGTGGTCGCTGGAACTACTAGCGTGCATACTCGCCGGCACATCGACCTGGCGACAGATGGCGCGCCGCGCGCTTCGACCGCGCTCAGATATTGATGTTTGGCGCGATGCTCCATTGTTTGTTTACGTCGCAAACACGGGCACGCCTCTGTCAACTGCACCTGCAGGTACGCACACCTTTCAGTATCCCTGCTCAGTACGTTAGCACCTCCTTATCCCTAGCAGTGTTTGCTTATGTTAATTTCCTAAGACACTCATTTTATGTATGTTCGGAACCTTGCAAGTTCACAGTTAAAAACGAATGTAACCACTTTGCAAAATTCAGATTCTTCTGTATACGTTACATGAACTAAACATTGCAGTTTGATACGGAAATATCTACATGCCAAGCAATTAGAATTTTCATAATCGTTTTTGTATGCAATACTTTGCCTTCGCGCACCGTTGCAAACGTGTTACAGTATCTGGTCCTGTAAATTCGCCCCTCCATCTTTGTCGTGTTCAATATTGTAGCGTGTGTTCGCATATTATAGAACGGCGCATCGGTAATTTTGGAACGAAACTGCGTTTTTACCCCCCAACCCCTGCGTTAATTAGACCAAATGTGAAAATATTGTGAGTGATTTATTGATGTCTTCCGTGCGACCTGAGAGTAAAAGCCGTATGAAATCTTGCCTCGTTTGCATTAATGTTTGCCTTATTTGTAATAACAGTTGTCCAACGTTCGTTAAGCTGTTCAAGCCATAACCTCCAGCCGAAAGTAGGCTATGGCACAGAAAACTGCTGCTGCTTCATGTAGGAAACGGCAGGGTTATTTCTCAAACTATAAATCACAACTTGCATACCAAAAAGTACAGAAAGTAAGTAATCAAACAAGCGGTGACGTTTTACTAAAAAGGGATGCAAGCAAAATTTGGCAAAAAAAATTTTTTTTCTTGCTTAAGTCAAGTGTTCGTGACAATCCTATGAAATTCGTTGCAGAATATTATTTAATGATGACAAAACTGATCTAAAACTAAGTTTGGTGTCATATAATCGTAAGTACGCCATGATTAAGAATGCATGAAATGTGTGTGTGGGGGCCGATATACATGTAGGTAAACTGTATTGCGTGGGATATTGATGCAGCTCGTGGGCTCTCAAGTCATAAACATTATCTTAACCACATTTCCCATTCAGGATAATGCCACGCTGTCACTCACGACACTTATCCACATTAAGGACTGAAGTATCGCCTTCGATCACGCTGAATATTCTCGTCATGTGTGTAACGACAAGAAATTAATAACAAACCAGCGAGTAGTATTACGGCTCTTGACTGATCGTCGTTGGAGTATAGCTACAATATAACTTGCACCTTATTGTAGTGATCCTTCAAAACTGTGATTTAGCTACTAAACAACTATTGCTCTAGAAATTAATTTCAGGGACTGTCCTATTATTGTGTGTTGACCAGAAAAAACTTATCGAAAAAATAAGCAATACGGTGAAGTTATGTGGATAAAATACCACTAGAGCCGTATTTATTGAAGTGATAATTTTACCCATTAACGAGAATAGGCGGCAGCTTCTTGTAAGGCACAATTATGTGATCGAGAGTCTTTATTTGACGTATCAGGGTTTCTGCAGCTATGCAAAACTGGTGTCTGTTCCAACACATAACAATTTTCAGTATAAAAATACAAAGTAGGAAATTATTAGGCTTTAATTTCTTGCAGCAAATCTCTTGTTGTGTGTTTAAATACTCTCATAGCTTCACTCGGAAAGTTTTTCGTAACATTTTTATCCTTTTCCGATCCTCGAGGTTAATATACAGAAATAAGTTAAGATTAGAACCAATGTTTTGTGGTAGCAAAATTATTTAGTGCTGATATCAAAGCCGTTTAGCATGTTTTGAAATATTGTCTCGGAATGTGCGTATTTGAACTGGTGTTTATTAAAACTGGCCAAACGGGCAATATGAAATCAAATTGAACACCACGAAAATTAATATATTTTCATGCAATAAATTTGACGAGGCTGAAAGTGCGAAGGCTTTCGTTTAGGAAACGAGGGAAGTTAATTTGGCGATAATGAAACGACTGAAAAGACATTCACGAGTTAACTAAAGGAGTTGATACCACGCGCTCACAAAATGGACGTGTCAGTATAAGTGCTGAAACTGATTTGTCTTCTACAAGATGAGTCCGCGGTGGTGTTACAACATTCTGAGGATGATACAGAAGGGCACCAGCGTGCATTTGAGACAGGGAACGCCGGCCGATCTTGGGACGCCTTCGTCGGATGTTGCAACAAACACAGTGTTGGGACGGCCGATACAATACTGTCGCTTCCCTTGTGTCTCCATTAGCTTTCCCGTACACTAACGCCACATCCGCACGTCCTGCGGCAGTGCACTCTGCTTCGCTGAGACTGGTCAAGTGAACACAGGCCGCAGTCTACCCACACAGACACCGCAGGACCAACCACGTCGACACACTGCACGCCATCTACCACGCACCAGGGATTGAGAGCCGATGAGGATGAAGCGAGGTGAGCATGGAGCAGCGCCGGAACGCAAGGGCGGGGGAAACGGCAGATCCCCGAGATGACCCGCCGACCGACGGCATCGTCCGGCACCATTCCCAAATGCGAAGATCCGGGACCGACCTCCCTATGTGGGAGGCGAGTAGTCTAACTACTACACAACCGCGGCCCCTATAAATTTTGCAGAAAAAGATTTAAATGCTGATTAATTCCTAAATCACAATGGATGATATGCCATTTGTTAGTGCATCGCAAATTTTTTGAGTGACTTTAGATTTTCATGCTTAATTTTGAAATAATTATGCGGTAATATTTTTCAAAAATTGTGTTACCATGGCAGCAATCTTCATAAAAACACGGAAACATTCCGAAGTTTCACCGTACTTATGAAATAATATGTGTGTGTATATATATATATATATATATATGCCTATAAATGGATTGTTTATTTCTGTGCCATATTTAATTTATACATAAATAACGTACTAAGTTTGAGGCTGTGTTACATTCCTTGGTTTGGAAAAGAAAATTAATTTCATACCTTCAGTAATTTAAGCATTAAATAAGCACGTGTTCACTTTTCTTCGCGTATCACGTATGGTTTGTGACCTTCATATTATGAAAGTGCTACTCAAAATAAGACTGAATCCGTTTTTGAAAGAAAATCCTTTTCCCACCTCTGCTACGAACTTCAGCAACAAGGATGCCATGTCAAAGTGCTGCTTCAATTTCCACATTCGCGCAATCATGTCCATGACAGCGTGCGAATTCCACAAATAGATTTACGGTTACACGACCATTGTAATATTGCAGTGAAGGCTGGTGTCTTACAGCGCTCTCTGGAGCACCATTCTCCAACCCTAGTGACTTGGCTGTAACTGTGTCCTCTTCGAAGTAGAAAACGCGAAGCTAGTGTTGTTGGTTATTGCTGTTCAACTGGCAAACATTACCTACAAGTAATATTTCCTCGCATACAGAAATTTAGATGACATTTTCCACACAGTGGCTTTTCAAAATTGCAATTTTAGTGTTTTTGGAATGTACTAATAATAAAAACTATCTCACTCACCCAAATGAAATAATTCACATTTAAATAAGATACCACAAGTTACTTCAAGGAATCTTTAGAATGACGTTATGAAGTCTTTTCGAAAATTAAAAAAAAAACGCTTAAAATAAGGAAATTATTTAATATTTTTTATTTTAGCAGTCTTAAATTTTTTTGTGAAATACGGTTTGATAAGCTTACCTTAAAATCAATTTAAACATGACCTTTCAGTCGTCCTTATTAAATTTTATGTCAATGATTCCGTTTATTATATTTACGAGTACCAAAAACACTTAAGTTGTGATTTCGACATGCCGTAATGCAAAAACTATGCAATGTAATTTGTTTAAGCTTACGTATAAGTAATGCGCACTAACTGGACGGTGCTTCCTGCTTCCTACAAGTATTGAATAGTGGTTTTTTTTTTTTGTTACCAGCAAGTACCCTTAAATTAGGTAAGTCAGTATATCGACTGACTTCCTTTCCTTCTCATAAAGCATTTGTTGAGATGTAGATCTCCATCTGTAGCTTAGTCGTGGTTATAAAGAGTCTTGCTCAACACAGAAATCACGTCCATCAAATATCACATTTTCCAGGATACTTCTCTCTTTCCCAAATAAATGTTAACTTTGAATGCCAACCACATGTCACACATAAAAGTTAAATTGCATCACGAAGTTGTTTTTTGTTTTTGTTGTTGTTGAGCTCTGCAAGCTTTAATGACGCTATAATGGCAAACTTTGTTTTGCACTCTCTTGTGCGATCTCCGTAACCGAAGTTAGCAAAGCAACGCTATGCATCACAGATCAAGCTTGAACTCCGGGTAAATCACGTCTTCATCAGCGGGTATTTGTGATGTTAGATCTGGTTGGCATGTTAACCACTCGCCTGCGTTAAAACGAAAGCTCATTCAGAGGAAACAATTCTTTACATTTTTTAATTTACGTACATTTATTTGGTTTGGCGAGATTTTATTTGCCCTTTTATTTGTATATTTTCCGTGTTTACATTGTATGAAAAATTCGATTTTTTGCTATAAACCTTTTTAATCATACCAAATTCCTTATTTTACGTAGTTATATTCCCTTGATATTGGTTTCGATAATTTTTAACATAATTAATTCTTATTTTAAAATCTTTTACAATATTATACTTATTTTAACTGCTGTAGATAGGTTTATATGATGAATAACTGGAAACACAAAATATCGAGATGTAAAAACAGAAAAAAATGTATATACAAAATAAAAAAATAATCCTTCCTTGGGTACCTTAAAAATACACAATACATTTAACAGCGAACAGTAATTAGTTGGTAAGAATATCAAACAAACAATATAACAATTATAGAATAATAATCATCAGCATTTCGGCACAATACAAGAAAACACTAACATAACACCACAAGGACACCAACACAGTACAGACAGCTCACGGAAACACCTGCCCTTTGTCTCCTATTAGGAACGAGGTGCAAGGGCAGCTGGCAGAGGCGCCGATTAAAAAAATTGACACTTCCTTAATTTGATATTTTAACAAATTAAATATTTTTTTTAACGGAACAAAATTTTTTAACATTCTTTTTATTATTTTAAATATAAAAACCTACAAGAAAATTTTCCACAGATTTTATATTTTGACAAAATTCTCGTAAATTTCAAATTTTCATAACTGCGGCTAGTAATGAATGGCCTTCAAACGAGGACTGGTGACACTATCTTTTGTTCTGTTCTGCTCTGTTTTTCGGTTTTAAAGTCCATATGTCCTTTCAATCTCTGATAATTTGCAGAGTTCTTGTTGCTATTTGGTGTTCGTGCCCAGTGAAATCTTGCGACGACCATTTCCGCTATTTGTTTAGTTGCTTCGGGTCTGGGCTCCGTAGTTGTCGCTTCGCTTGCCAAGTAAACACGTAGAGAGACAGATTAGCAGCGTGCATGCATGTTTGCAATACGGGAAGTACTCTGAATTGAACAGGGAAAAGTAATGCTCGTCTTGTATCGTCTGTTTTACCTGGCTCTGGGGTGGAGATGAAGGCGCGTCTTATGAAGGCCACTGAGAATAACAGGCCGCTAACACGCAGGTGTGCCACATCACGTCATCAAACAATGTAGGTCCGCCTTTATCCCACACAGCGATTGTGTTACTATTCCGAGCTTAAGCAGTGGACATTCCATAATACGTCAATTTGATCTTTGTAGAATTAGTGGAAAATGCTCCACTGAAGTCAACAGAATTGTGCTAATTATTTAACTATCTTATTTTCTCTGGTGTAAACTTGGTTTTATAAACTGTAGTGAGTTACAGCAACCCGGACTCTGTTAAAAACCCATCACTAAAATTTTTTTTATTAATTTAATTAATTATATCATGCAAGTTTATTAGAGAATATAATGCAACGCCATATTTTATAATGTAAACCAATGTAATTTATATAGAGATTTACATTGTATATTTGTAACTGGGATAGTGATTCATGGAGAAAATATATCAGGTACGCTATGACTTATTACTAAAAGCTGTGGTTTCGTATGAATGAACGTGTTATGGTTCGCCTTAAGTGCAAGAATGACTCAGTGTTGCCGGTGTCGAATAAATAAATCGCTTCTCACATAGCAAAGAAATCGATAGATAACAAGTGAAACCATCGCTTATGCACATAGCATGTTGAAATCTGTCCTACGTTTTATTTCACGATGTGTCTATATATATATTATATATATATATATATAACCTCAATCTTTCTATATTTAAACTAAATATTGAGCTCTTGGGGACTGTAATCGCTTATTACATCTTCAGAGTGTAAGGATTGCCAGTTGTATTTTTTAGAGCAGTTAATGTGGCTAACGTATCTAGTCGGGTCAGAGGATGGACATTTTTTCTTCAGCGTGATGTATGTGTGTCTNTTATATATATATATATATAACCTCAATCTTTCTATATTTAAACTAAATATTGAGCTCTTGGGGACTGTAATCGCTTATTACATCTTCAGAGTGTAAGGATTGCCAGTTGTATTTTTTAAAGCAGTTAATGTGGCTAACGTATCTAGTCGGGTCAGAGGATGGACATTTTTTCTTCAGCGTGATGTATGTGTGTCTGGTTTCCTTGCCATTGCTGTACCCAGGTGACATTATTTAGAAATAATTACCACAGCCACGCCCACTATCACTGCCATAACAATGAATAGTGGTCGTTGCTAAAACTGACATAGTAAAATCGAATGTCTTTATTTATTGTCCTATCTAATTTTATGTAAAAACAAAATTTTTGTTTAAGTTGTATTATTTATGACACGAATAACTATACTCCAAATTTGTTATATTTATAAACGTGTCGCTATCAACAGGCCCTCACTTTCATATAACGAGCGTTATCAGAATTCAATACTCAAACTTCTAGGAATATTTGAAGAAACCAGAACATATCCGTTTTATTAAGTTATCATAAATCGGAAAGCGATAATTGAGGAAAAATTTTACGTGATTGAGAACGAGAATGAAACCATTCTATTTCAATTAAATTGTCATCCTTTATAAAAAAATGTTCAAAAGTGTGGGGCCTTCTGCTTTAATACAAGCTCCGCAGTGGCGTACCGTTGCCTGTCGAAAACGTTCAAAGATCCTAATTAAATGATTGTTCATTTTAGTGGACAGAAGTTCATTATCACGACAATGAATTTGACTTTTTACAGTATTTGATTCAACTTTTATAAGTGTTTCGTCTCTCATTTCACCAATGCTAGGACGACCCATACACCGAGGTAAACCAGGAACGCGCAACAAGATTATGATATGCGCTTGACGGCGAATTGCGAGGTATTTGAAATGTGAACCTCGTTATCAGAAAGTAAAATCCTTGCGGATTTCCACCGCGCGAGTCACAAGTAAGTCTGGCGAACAACCACGGCAAAACTAGCAGTCGTATAACAAAGTAAGCATTTACATGGCCGGTGCGACAGAAGTACGAGATAATGACTGTCGTTGGGTGTCCAACACTCGTACATAACAGACTATGTCTTTTATAAATTTTTTCGTGTTTTTCTAACTTTCATTGTTCGAAAAGTCTCTTAGCAGTTTACGGTACTGAACTGTAAAAAATTACTGTAGGAGTGCACTAATTTTTTATGAGTGAAGTAACACAAATATGGAAACATATAATCTGATAATCGCCGTTAAAAAAATTAAATAATCTCAGTAAAATTTGTATCGAATTTTTTATATTTTTTAATTAAATGTACGAAAGAGGTCAATATATAATTTAAACTTTCAAAAATATTTTGTGTGTGCTATGACACAGTTTTTTTTAGAGATATTTCAAACAATTAAAAAAACAGTTTTCGCAAATTGCGTTATATTTCTATTGTATTATTCCACATCGCAGGCTCATCTGGTTTCAAAAAACAATTATTTTCTGAAGTCTGTCAGTATAATAATTCTAAATTTTCTTATTTCGTATTACAAAAAATTATTAAGCTCTGTTTTTTAAGTTAGTGGCATTGGTCTTAGACAATAGACAGTTCAAATTATTAATGCAATTCTATATCTTGAATAAGTGTTCTATAGAAATACTCAGTTTAAAAAATGCAATATCTTTAACTAATATAATCATGCAAAACAAATAACGAAGTGATAAAAGAACATCCTCTTCTCACAGACAGATGCCAAAGACTAAATATCTTGGATACGCTTTATTCAAACGTAACACAAATATACAAAACACAATTGGGAAACAATAGAAAATTATAGAGCAATAAAACAATTCCCAACTATCCCTGTGGTGCTTGGTGCACAGCCCAAATTATATATTCGCTAAGCGATAAAATAGCATAATACGTACAGTATATAGACAACGTAACCTATAACAAAAACCAGGAATCAAAAAATAAAAGAATCTAGGAATTAAAATTCAGCTCAACTCAAAACAAGTACTACACAATAAAAAATTAAGAGAGAGAGCGAAAAAATGTGAGCTAGTACAAAAACAAAAGGTAACAAATACATAATTTTCTTGGGCAGCTTTTATAAGCGCAGTATCATTGTTGTCTATGACTATACTTAAACCACATGAATAGGAAAAAACGACACTAGTAAAAAAAATATGATGTATGGCAGTTTTAGTATCAGCATGGACAAGATACAAGTTCTGTAGAATTCCTCGTAAAATTTATATAGTCGTTTCACTGACGTTTCATTTTGTTTTTTATTGTATTTCAGCTACAAAATCCCTATACAAGGCTCTGTTAATCTTACATACATGTAGGGGGCCGCGGTGGCTGAGCACACCAAGGCGACCGGGTTCAATCCCCGGCCGGGCCACTCCCGAATTTTCGCGCCGGACGGTGCCGCTAGTCGGTGGGTTTTCTGGGGGATATGCCGTTTCTCCCGCCCTTGCATTCCGCCGTTGCTCCATCCATTCTCACCTCACTTCACTCTCATCGGCTCTCAAGACCTGGTTGTTAAGAGCCACCCAAATCTCTCGACGACATCTCAACAAGTCACATACACGTATGTGTAAAATACTATATATATATTATATATATAATACGCACCTATACATACACATATAGACGTGTGCGTGTGCTCATTGCCAAAGTTGATTAACTCCACGTTATGGAGGAAGGATACACAAATACAACTAATAAATATGAGCAGTTTTCTAAGCATCTCTAATGTGACACTAAAGGTTAGAAATATAAATACGTTTCTATTACATTAGTATTGACTGAGCAAAATAAAAATAAACTGATTTTAGCGACTACCAAATAGATTATTGCAATTGAAATAAAACATCAAAATAAGGAACTAATTTTAGTATCTCACTGACAACATTATAATAAATGGTATACCTGTAAATGTTTACGTTTAAATGTGTCCAATTACGGGAATTTTTTTTTTCAAAAGTATTTAATGGCGTGTGAACGCGGCGTGGACATAGTGTAACTTCAGAAACGACAGCGAGAGTGGACAAACCGCTGTGGACTGCGCCCGCTATCTGCCCAGAGTAAACATATGGCGGGCGCATTGTCAAAGGACTAATTTCCCTTTCAGCAGATCCAACAGTTACAAGTCCCTAATGCCCATATGTCGAGGGGAGGCTGTAACTAGGAAATAAGTATGTGGAGGGGCAAGGGCTGTGTCGGCCGTGATAATGCAGCGGGACTCTGGTTCCATCTGCCCCCGCGGCGACGACAGCTGTGGGGCGTGACTGCAGCGCTGCTCTGTGGCGGGTCGAGCAACTACCGCGNGAATTACACACGACATAGTCCATTCGCGGTTACTTCGCACTTTCCTGAAGCCCTGCTGAAGTTCTACTTCCAGGATATTCCTCCGCCTCGTGCAAGCAAAACTTAACCGAGTCTAGAAAATTACCGCATTCATGCGCTCCCAGCGTAATCAAATTTGGCGTAAGAAATGCTTCTTACCAGGCATTACCAACACACGTATATTCTCCGTTATTATTCATATTGGTTATGAACGTAATATTATAAGATATAAATAAAAATTATAATATATAAATAAAATCTAGGTAACAGTTCAACTTTGCCATAAACAATGCATGTTTTTATGTTAACGCAAAAATTATAAAACACTTGTGATACGCGACATATTAAGGAAAAAATAAAACACGTCATACATGGGGTGATTTTTCTAAGGTTTGATTAAAAAAGTGTGAAGAAACCGCGAATAGAATATAATCTGCTCTGCATGTAGCGATCATGCCCGTTCACAGGAACAGAGTAGGAGCTCGCCGTCTCCTAGGGACAAAGTTATAGAACCGAGCACTTTTGAAAGCCCAGCTTAGAATCTACGCTCCCTTATCTTTGTATGCTTCCGCTATATGTAAGTTTAGACCTCATCCGAATTCGGGTATAGTCTATTCGCGGTTTCTTCGCACTTTTTTAAATTAAACTTTAGAAAAATCACTCCACGTATGATGAAGTGTTTGGTTGTTACCTAAGTACGCCGCATATCACAAACGTTNTAAACTTTAGAAAAATCACTCCACGTATGATGAAGTGTTTGGTTGTTACCTAAGTACGCCGCATATCACAAACGTTTTATTCTTGTCTTAACATAAAGATGTCTTCTTTTTCGTTAAACATAACATTTACTTATATTTATCTGTAAATTTTAAGTATTTAATTTACAATGTATATGAGTAAAACAGGTGTGTTGGTAATGCCTAGTAAGAAATAGTTCTTATGCAAAATACTATTGCGCACGGACGCGGTGCACTGTCCCTTTGGTGTAATTTTCTAGACTCGGTTAAGCTTTGTTTGCAGGAGGCGTAGGAATATCCTGGAATTAGAACTTTTGCAGGGCTTCAGAAAAGTTGGAAGTAACTTGAATGGTCTACATAAACTGGCGTGCTTGCATCATTGCATACTTTACGTATCCTTGGCACCAAACGTGATGAATGAGGATAGGCAGTCTTATTGACTTTGGAAACTGCTATTACTTAGCTAACCACTTTTAATGAACGCGTATTCCAACGAATAACTTGATAATTGCCGAAACTTGTAGGGGTAATTCAAGGTTTAAAAAATGTATTTCTATTTGATTTACTTAACATTTATTGTCTTCATTGTACGCGAGTTTGCAATCTTAGTTGCTTGTTTTACCGTAGCTTTTGTAGGTTATGAACATAGGCACGATACGGAATTTGTTTAAACCGTTTTTAAGGTACGCCTTGTGATAATTACCAACTGAGTTCAAAATTCTACTCCTGCGAAGTAGTAATGTTGCACTATTAGCCTTTAAATACAATAATTATGTCGGAAATCAATTGAAACCTACAATTTGCTTCTCAAAACGACGGCACACATGCAGCAAGCATGCGAGAAGTACACATCTTCGCTTACTTGTACACTTGTGAACAGTGAAGGCCTCCCTTCACGGTTGCTCGTACGTGAAGTTCGATCAACGGACCCTTATTCATGCTCCATGCAAATTAAACCGTGGCATTTGTAGGATAGTAAATGTTCAGGAATTCAAATGAGACTCTTTTTTCATTGTTGCATTTTCCTAAAATAGCATCAGCTGGCAGGTAGGAAAACGGGGGAACACGAAATGAGTTGAAAAAAATGGTTGCTAAGTGAGTAGACCGCTAACTTATTCAATTGTGTCTGTGAGAACACCTTCTTATAAGCACAGTGGCGACGACATGCAGGAATGTTACTGATCCGTACACTCTAAACTCGAATAAGTAGGAAACCACAGACTCGCAGTGAAATTCAACTACTCGGATCAATGCAAATAGCTCCACCTAGAATCAAAGGAATCCCACTAGTGTAGTGACAACTGGCTACTTGTTGCACAGTAATGTTATATTTGAGCGGTACTGTACTTCCCTGCGGTAACCGATTCCTAAACTGTGATATTGCTCTATGTTATGACTGGTCCATTATCTGCCACCTCTGTCGCACATCGGCTGCATTAACGAAGCAAGTTCTTTTGTCAACTTATGCACAGCACGCATCAGAAAATTTTCTAATTGCAACACCAGAAATCTTGAGTTAATGTTGGAATGAAAGGTTTAACAAATTAGACGTAACTTAAAATTTTCATGCCGGTACGTAAGGACGCGATTGAGATTTTTTTATCCCTGTTCTGGAGGTACTGTTCAAGACAAACACAGCCCTACCGCATCCCATTAATTTACATCTTTCCGAAAATGGTTTCTCAAGCACACAGGTGTTGTTAAAGAGTCTGGCCATCATTGAAGTCGTCTACATTACATTTCGAAAATATGCGCAGTTAATTTAGCCCAGTACTGTGGTTACGCGCGGGGTAGTAATATCAATAGTCGGGGCGTAATAGATTTAGAAACTTAGTTACGCGCTGACTTTATCTGTTAATGACGCCGATTGTTTGTGTAGGAGAGGAGAAAGAAGTTAACGAGATGTGTAAGTAAAATGTTATATTTGCGGAAGGAGGGGAGGGGGGGC